>CM037851.1:74254675-74437227 GCA_021234595.1 Delia radicum | reverse complement strand
TTAAATTTATTGTTAAACCATAAAAAATAATAGAAACATTAATATTGTGTTTAAAATGTTTGTGTTTGTGTTTTTGTTATTATTTGAATTAAATTCTTATTAAAATTTTTATAATTGCGTCAAGTGTTAAATGATTTGTAATTACTTATTTATGATCGATGTGGGGGCAAATTTATCTTACAAAAAAAAAAAAATCTGACGTCAAATTCTTAAAAATCGTTTGTAAATCTAAATATTAACATTAGAGTGGATCAAAATTTGGAAAAAAGTACATTTTTCCGTACACTGCTAGAATTTTCCTTGATAGTATTAATGAATGGATTTCATTGAAATGGATTCACTGATTTAATGAAAACTTTCTTTAACTCAATAAAATGTCATTAATGTTGTTAAGTTTTTCATGATTTTTTTTTATGATTTTTTCATAATTTTATAAAAAAATTCATTAAAGTAATGATAATTTTAACTTAATAAAAAGTTTAACTTTTAATATGGAAAAAAAATAATATTGTTCTCCATTTTTTTTTATTTTTATTCCTGTTTGTACTATATTGGACTAAAGAAATACAAGGTGGCGCAAAAGTAATCCTCCTATCAGAAAATGCTATAAATTTTGCGATTGGCCCCTAATGTCAGTTCTGTTTTGACATTTGTGTAGTAAACACATGCGAAATACACGTTAATAAACAATGTTACGCTACACTGCTCCAGAACGCGGAATATTGGTGACTATTTATTTGACTATTATTTTTCATCAAAAATAATCATGAGTGATGAGGCCCATTTCCATCTTAGCGGGTACGTAAATAAGCAAAATTTACGCTTCTGGGGCACTGAAAATCCGCGTGTAACCCACGAAGAGCCATTACACCCGCTCAAAGTCACTGTATGGTGTGCTGTTTTCGCTGGAGGAGTCATCGGACCTTTTTTCTTCGAAGACGTCGCGGGCCAAACGGTTACTGTGAATGGTGAGCGCTACAGAGCAATGATCAATGAGTTCTTTTTGCCACAACTTGATGAATTGGGATTGGAAAACATGTGGTTCCAACAGGACGGTGCAACGGCACACACTGCACGTGCCGCAACCGATATGCTGAAGGATGCATTTCCCGGGCGCCTAATCTCCCGTTTTGGCGATTTGCACTGGCCAGCAAGATCGCCTGATTTGACCGCTCCAGACTTCTTTTTGTGGGGCTTTTTGAAGTCGCGGGTTTATGTCAACAAGCCTCAGACTCTTGCAGCTCTTAAATGCAATATCCGTCAAGAATGTGATTACCTATCGCCGGAAGGTTTGGCCAAAGTGATGGAAAATGCCATCAAAAGGGCTCAAATGGCAATCAACTGTGGCGGCGGCCATTTACATGACATCATATTCTCGACTTGATGTAAAAAAAATTAAAATACCAAATAAAAATAATCCACAAGAAGAATCAAAGTTTTGCATTTTTTTTTAAATTACAGCCAAAAAACATCGGAAGGTTATTTTTGCGCCACCTTGTATAATCGGTGAAGTAAAACGCCCAATACTACAAATGAATTAATTTCTTTAGTCAAACAGAATTAACCAATGCTTTGAAATAAATTCATATGGAACAGTCTTATGCCATTTAGTGTATAAAGTGTTGATATAAAATATTAATGGAGTACAAGCTTCGTATAAAATTTCTTAAGTCTACATAAGTGCTATTGTAAAAAGTCAACTGATATGTAATGAACGCAAAAGATGAGCTTTGGAACCTGCAAGCAAGGTTTTTAAGGAGTAAGCCAACAAGAATCCCTTAAAAACCTGCTTGATTTTTATGTGGCGAATTCCCACTTGGAAGCATTAGTTTTACGCAAAATAATTGCGGATATTAGCACTTATAAAAAGCTATTATTTCATGAATATAATTTATTTTATATAAAATTCTGCAGATGTTAATTATTTGGTGTTACAATTTTAGACATATAATATAAAAATTTTATATTTTTTCACCGCTTCACGTGCTAGCTCTTTAGAAACAGTCAAATGACTAATTATTTTTTATTACATACTCGAAAACACCAAACACAATCGGAAATCACTCGGGAAAACTGGTACAGATCGCTTATAATCCACGTTTTGAAACTTTCTGCATTACAACCTGCATGCTTTTAAGGGATTAGGGTGAGCTGCTAACAACCTGCATGCTTTTAGGGGAAACAGTAAGCTCAATTTACTAGTCAAAAATTTTAAATTAAATATAAACTAGGGTTTCCATTTATTCGGGTATTTATTTTGTTTGAATAAACGATCAAACAATTTTTGATCGAACGATCAATACCAATTCTCAAATGTAACCATTTTAGACTAAACCTAGACAAAAAAACAGGAACAATTTTCGTCCAATGTAACAATTTCATAAATATTTATATAACATATCATAAATCACAAGAATTATAATGACCATATTATGGTCTCTATGAAATTTTTTCCACACAAAAATAATGAAATCCTTACTAATACCAGGGGGTTTACGAAGGCAGCTTTTTAAAGTATCTAATTTCTAACAAAAAATTCCTTTAAGAAGATGGGATAATCTGCCATAATTCAACGATAAATGAGAGTCGATAAAAAAAGTTAAAAAAATAAAGTGTTGATAAAATCGTGTTAACAAACAAAAATAAAAATTATTTATCAATAATTCAATTCTTAAAGTAGTTTTTTGAACCGATTTTTTTTAAGAATAATAAGAAAAACACTGTTTCTATATTTTTTCATTTTCTTTCGTTGGAAATTAACGGGGACTACGTGTGTATACAAATTTTAAGAGTGTAAATTTTGCAGAAATTTATCAAATGAATCCTCTCTCGTTGCTTGTTCTAAATATCCTTTATATATAGCGAAGTATTTCATAAATATGATGAAACTCATTTTGTTTTTTATGAAATGTTTCATAAATACTATGAAACGTTACATTGGACGAAAATGTATGAAAAATTTCATAATTATGATGAAGCTTTTCCTTTCAGTGTATAGTGACGCCAAAAGATTTCTTAATCACACGCCATTTTTCATTACCTCGTAACTTTTTATTTATTTATTCTACGACTATTCAGAACTACCCTATGGGCAATGAGGAGTCAATTGTTCTAAAAGTGATTGGTTAAAGAAGGACTTATCACAGGACTGGTATAATTTAATACTGAAGTGGGTTAAGCAGTGTCAATTGTCCTAATCTTACCAATCTTGTGACTGGTAAAGGGAGGACATACCACTTAACCAGAATGCTTATTAACAAGAAAAAGCCAGTTGACCAGAATTTTACCCATTGGAAGCTGTTTAGTTTTCATTTATTTTATACGACATGGCCCTTTTGCGACAGTCTTGTGGTATGTCCATTTTTGGTTAGTCCTGTGGCATGCCACTATGTGGTTTAAAGCAGGACGAATGACCCCCTCCTATGACAAGCCAATGTTAAAGTTGCCAGTTGTTTACATAGGGTGGGGTTTGGCAGAGGACTGGTCTCTGACACGAAGGGAACGATCCTGTGGCACACGCAGAACCGGTCTAATTCCCCATAGGGTAACTACCGAGCAGATTTAATCTACTAAATACAAATTAAGAAGGTTAAGACTAAAAATATCTTCAGGTAGTAATTTGTCTTACGATATCACAAGATTTTGTATGCCGCAGTCTTATTAGGTGACTCCCCAGCAAAAAAAAATAACCTCGATTTGGTAAGCAGTAACTAAATTTTTATGCTTCCAAGAAATCGCTTAGCCGTATTGCATACAATAAATCAATTGAGAAAACATATGGCTGTGCTTCCCTGAATACATTATTTTGAAGCATTAAATAATGCATACAATGAAGCAGTAACGAATGCATACAATCAAGCATTAATGTTGTCAATACGCAAAAGAAGCGCTTCTCATTTCCTACGAAGGCATGAATTTATTGTTTCTTAGAGCACTTGAATGAAAAAATTACAGTTTTGAAAATCATTAAAAAGTAAAATATATCGACAATAGTTATAGTATATCGAGCTGTTAAGATCTTATTTTGTTAGCGTATAAATATCATAAGATGAATTTCATATCAAAACCGATATGCGTTGAACCCGACCCTCTCAGAATTTGATGAAATTTTGCATACAGCTATATTTTGCGTATACAAACACAACTTCATATTTAGAAATTTTTGAAAATATGTGGGCGTGGCAAGGTATCGAAGTTTTTGAAAAATGATGATAATATGTACTTTCAAGCTGTGATTACTACGGAATGGCTGAACCGATTTCAAAGATCTTGGTACCATTAGAAAGGTATTTAAATTAGCTTTATATTACACTGAAGCTTTATATTACACTGAAAACTTTCAGCGAAATCCATTTGAATTAGCATTTCTCCTGTCAGACATGTCATTTTTTTTCACTTACGAATCGGGACTTGCGCTTAGCTATGAAATGATGTGGCACCCGCTTATTGATGTGTTTTACAAAATCGTCAACAAATGTGTCTGTAGTAGAGGAAATGGCGCTCGGAATTATAGCATTGCAAATAAAAATCGAATTCAACCGGCGAAAAACCTTTATCATTGGGCTTCACAAACTTATAAGACCTCCATAGAAGTTGCTTATGCAGACGCTGACTACTATAACAAAACAAAAGAAGAGCTATTTTCAAGGTATAAAAATGCTAAAACTATTACAGGAACTCAAAGCTTCCATTCTTTTATACCTTCAGATGAAACTTCACTAAAAGTTAGCTAATATTCCGAAAGCCAACAGTATGAGCTGCGCAAAATTATATATTAAATCTAAAAAAATAAAAAAAAAAATTTCCAAGGGTAAGGGGGTGTCTGAAAAATTTGATAATACTATTCTTGTTCTAATCTATTAGAATTACAAAAAAATCTGTATAACTTTTAAAGTATAGCTACTTTATTCTTTTTTGTCACACAATGATATCAAAATATAAGGAAGTTAACAAAAGATGCATTTACTTAAAAAATTAAAAAAAAAGAAGAAAAAAAAAAACGTCATTTTAGTTTTAAGATATGTTATATATATTATATAGACCCTTCTAAAAAAAAAAATTTTGGAAAAAAAAACACTTGGCCTTTGAAGTGTTTTCCCAGTTTAAAGTTTTATTTTTGCCAAAAAAATTTCAGTGTAATATAAAATTTTTACAGTGTACCTTTCTAATGGTACCAAGATCTTTGAAATCGGTTCAGCCATTCCGTAGTAATCACAGCTTGAAAGTACATATTATCGTCATTTTTCAAAAACTTCGATACCTTGCCACGCCCACATATTTTAAAAATGCAATTCTAAATATGAGGTTGTGTTTCTGTAGGCAAAATTTCATCAACATCTGAGAGGGTCGGGTTCAAAAAGTGCCTTTTTTATAGGTTTTGATATGAAATTCATCATAAATAGATTTCACAGTTTAAGTGCTAACATGTTATCGTTGTAATATAGCAATATCTTTTTTAGTTTTTTTTTTTAGTTTTTTTTATTTTTTATAGTTTTGTAAAGTGTAAAGTTTAAAAATCATTATGTATTTTAAAGAAATCACTTTACCACTGAATTCCTTCATATGGTTTGCTTGAACGCAAATCATATATTTTGACCTATTTTTAAATAGTCCATATTTTTTAAAACGAATAATTAAAGTTTTAGAATTTTAGTTATTTCTTCAATAGAGTTTTGATTTTATTATATCCATTAACATTTTTTGTTTATATTTTCCAAAAATTGGTAAATTTTCTAAAAAAGTTTTATTAAAAGAAGTAGTTTTGTAAATTATTCATTTTATTCGATTAATCGTCAAAATTTATTCGAAAGTTTTATAAATTATTCGTTCGAATTTTAGTTTTGTTCGTTCGATTAATCGATTAATTTTTATTCGAGTGGCAACCCTAATATAAACCAATTACAAAAGTTTAAATTTTCTTTAATTTTTTACTCTTGTTTAGCAACTTTTTTTTATTTGCTGGATTTAAAATCATAATTAAATTTTGGCCCACTCTATTATGTATGCACTTTAATAAGAAATTTTGAAAATGTAAATATTTTTATAAAATTTTAAATTTTAATCACGATTTACAAAGAATTATAAATTTTGAAAAATAAGATGAATATATTTTAAATTGGGGTGTGACTATTCAGTGTTTCGTTATTTACTAAATTTTTTTCAGTGCTATGGGTCAATGTTATAATAATTGGATATTACAGACATGGTGAAAATTTACGTCGAATGAGGTATCAATTCCCTTAAAGATCTTACTCGCGACTGGTTAAAGCGGAACTTAACACAGTCAATTTTTGCATTGCAGTGTCAATAATATTAAAAAAAACTTTTTAATTGACTGGCGAAAAGAGGACATGTAAATTAATGAGAGCAGTCAGTTTTATTATATTATATTCCAATATTTTTTTTTTAATATTTTCAATTTAATTTTTTTTTTTTAAATTTTTTTTTGATTTGGATATATTTTTTTTTAAATTAATATTTTGGGACTGTTAAATTATTCCACTTACCTTATTTTTCATAACTGCTTTTTTATAGTTTTTTAATTTTTGCTATTACTATTTTAAAAAGTTTGCTATAATTTTTATTAAAAATAAAAATTATGTTTTTTCGACCTTTAATTGTGCAATGAAAATGAAAATTATTCGAAATAGATCTATCAACACATTCCTGAAAGTGGTCAATTAATAAATTTGAAAACAAAAACTCTATAGATTATTTGTTAGGACAATATATAAAGAAATATAGAGTATCGCCTCGAATTTGAATAATTTTCATTTTCATTATTTTAAAAAAGTTTCGAGTGCACATTTTTTTTGGTTTAATTATATCGTTGCACAATATGCAATGTAAAAAGTAATTTTTCGTAATTATTAAAAGTGAATAAGAAACAAGTTTGAAGGAATCTTTCAAGTTGGATTTTTGTAAATGGTAAGAATTTTATTAACAATTTTAATAAAACTAATTGATTCCATAATAAATACGAAGGCGGATCAAAAAGTCTGTGATTTTTTGAATGAACCAGTTTTTTTTTTTGCAAAAAAAAAAAAAATATTTTTCAATATAATCTCGTTTTAGCTC
This sequence comes from Delia radicum, assembly GCA_021234595.1. Lineage (NCBI taxonomy): Eukaryota > Metazoa > Arthropoda > Insecta > Diptera > Anthomyiidae > Delia > Delia radicum. The sequence continues at coordinate 74,430,150 of CM037851.1, read as the reverse complement.
AATACACATAGTCTAACGTTTTTCAATTTTTATATCCCTTCCAAAAAATAGGATTTTTCGAGGTCCATAAAATAGGCATTTCTTGGCCATATGGGGTTGTTTTTTTAAATCTTCGTTAAATCGGTCCAATAAGTTGGCATAATATTCACCGTTTATTGTTTTTCCCTTTTGTAGGTAATCGATGTGGATTATCCCGCGTGCATCCAAAAAACTCTTGCCATCACTTTATTGGCCACTATTACGTTTATGGTCAATTGAAAGCAAACGCAGCAACCATATTGCAGACAGCTTTCTTAAACCCAACTGATCATTTAAAATCGAAACCACACTGCCATATGAAATGAATATGGCATCAACAATCTCACGCAGCCTGCGCAAAATTTGACAGTAGTCTATTAACAGGTGGTACTTGATGGGAGCAGTGTTGCATTTCATATAATTACGAGGGAAGTTCGAAAAGTCACGGACTTATTGATCCGCCCACGTAAATATAAAACAAAAATCTGAAAAATTAAATTGTCATTAAGTGGACTTAAAGGAAACTTTGATATATTTTCTTATTTTTTGACTTTTTATAAATTTGATTGTAATTATCACATTTCAAAATATCTATTGCACCACCAAAAATATACACTTAAACATTTTTTTGTTTTAAGATAGAACTTAAATAGAAAACCGCGATTATTTTGGAATCCCTTACAATTTGTTGATGCCTTTTTGACTCTGAGTTTCATTTTACTAAGAAACTCAGTCAATACAATACTCTAGCCAATTTGAAATATAATTGTTAATGTCAGACGAAAAAAACACACATTTTCAGAAAAATTACGCCAATTTATTATAAGTTGTGATGTTGTTAACCCGTTATTGATGCGCTGACATCAACTTGGTATACCTCTGATTTCAAAATTTAATTCCATTAAACTGCGCAAAAATTTAAGAAGAGAAAATTTTTTATAAACCTTGTAAACTTTACAGATCAGGGATATAAATATATTCCTTTTTCTAGTGATACCAAATTCAGTAACTCAATTTTGTACTGATTTGGGTCTAAAAGTTAAAAACTATGCAAAAATATAAAATTAATGAAAATACTCTTGTAAATGACATGTATTTTTTTAACTTTTCGACTTTTAAATCGCCATCAATTCTTTAGGCGAAGACACTTTAACGTGTCATAGTTTTAAGTACACACAGAGAAATAAATTGCCAACCGAAATGAAAAGTGTATTTTAATGGTAACAAATTATAAATTCAGTTGGTACAAAGATAAGATAAGATTTCTGGATATTTTGGATGTTGCAACTAAAATTCAGTTGAATTAACTAAACTTTGTTGTGAAAACTAATGTTGATTTGTTCCAACCGACTGAAATTTGTATTAACTGAATTTGAGTCGAAGTAACCGAATTTTAGTTGGCAAACAGCTAAATTTTTCTCTGTGTGTATAGTCTACCTAATCCTGTACATTGTTTCTTTCAATTTAAAAAACCTTGAGAAATAAGAGCCATCTAAAGTCATACTTTTTTTACTGGATGGAGCTAATTAAAAGGATTAAAAATCGTATAGTAATTCAACTTCTTGATTACAATCGCGAATAAAAAAATTGTTATCCAGAGTTGCCAAATAATAATTTATAAAAATCAAGTTTTGACCTTTTTTGATACAACTTTTATCAAAAAGTATTTAATTAATATAGAAAAGCTTAATATTTTGTATTTTTGATTGTTATACTGATGACAAATATGAATGTATATGCCTATGGCGGAAATTAGTTCATCGATTGTATATAATTTTTAAAAATCTTATCGATCGAAAGATACATTTTTCAAATACACAAAGTCCAAAATATTCCTAAATACTTTCCGTTTTCACTCTAACCACATAATAATGGTTGGTTTTTATTAAAATACTTATAAACTTACAGGGGTAAAAAAGTTATATCTAGTCATATATAATATAGTTAAGTCTTATTTGACTTAGAATCGAGTCACATTTCAGTAGTGGGGGAATGGGGCTTTTGTAACGACGCAGCAGCGCAGTCGGCAGAGGGCTGAAAAATGCATGGGGTATTTGTAACGAAAAAGCAGCGCAGTCGGCACAGGCTGAAAAATGCATGGGATATTTGTAACAAGGGAAAATGGATGGGGTATTTGTAACAAGGTGAAATTTTTGTGATATAAAATTTGAAAATTGAAAATTAAAATTAAAAATTGAAAATTAAAATTAAAAATTGAAAAATAAAAATTGAAAAATAAAAATTGAAAAATAAAAATTGGAAATTGAAAAAAAAAAAATTAAAAAATAGAAATTGAAAAATAAAAAATTGGAAATTGAAAAAATAAAAGTTGAAAAATAAAAATTAAAAATTGAAAATAAAAATTGAAAATAAAAATAAAATTGAAAAATAAAAAATTGGAAATTGAAAAAATAAAGTTGAACAATAAAAATTAAAAAATAAAAATTGAAAATAAAAATTGAAAAATAAAAATTGAAAAATAAAAAATTGGAAATTGAAAAAATAAAAGTTGAAAAATAAAAATTAAAAAATAAAAATTGAAAAATAAAAATTGGAAATTGAAAAAAATAAAAATTAAATTAGGGTTATTCTTATTTTTTTGATTGTTGTTTTTTGGAATGTGATAAATTTTTATTTTTAAAATTGTTTAAATAATTTAGAAATTAAGATGGTCCTTATAAAAATTGAAAAATAAAAATTGAAAAAATAAAAGTTGAAAAATAAAAATTAAAAAATAAAATTGAAAAATAAAAATTGGAAATTGAAAAAAATAAAAATTAAATTAGGGTTATTCTTATTTTTTGATTGTTGTTTTTTGGAATGTGATAAATTTTTATTTTTAAAAATTGTTTAAATAATTTAGAAATTAAGATGGTCCTTATAAAAATTGAAAAATAAAAATTGAAAAATAAAAAATTGGAAATTGAAAAAATAAAAGTTGAAAAATAAAAATTAAAAAATAAAAATTGAAAAATAAAAAATTGGAAATTGAAAAAAATAAAAATTAAATTAGGGTTATTCTTATTTTTTGATTGTTGTTTTTTGGAATGTGATAAATTTTTATTTTTAAAAATTGTTTAAATAATTTAGAAATTAAGATGGTCCTTATAAAAATTGAAAAATAAAAATTGAAAAAATAAAAGTTGAAAAATAAAAATTAAAAATAAAAATTGAAAAATAAAAAATTGGAAATTGAAAAAAATAAAAATTAAATTAGGGTTATTCTTATTTTTTGATTGTTGTTTTTTGGAATGTGATAAATTTTTATTTTTAAAAATTGTTTAAATAATTTAGAAATTAAGATGGTCCTTATAAAAATTGAAAAATAAAATTGAAAAATAAAAAATTGGAAATTGAAAAAATAAAAGTTGAAAAATAAAAATTAAAAAATAAAAATTGAAAAATAAAAAATTGGAAATTGAAAAAAATAAAAATTAAATTAGGGTTATTCTTATTTTTTGATTGTTGTTTTTTGGAATGTGATAAATTTTTATTTTTAAAAATTGTTTAAATAATTTAGAAATTAAGATGGTCCTTATTGATGTAAAGAAAAAATATCGATGGCTGTTTTGCAGTAAGAAACAAAAATATTAATGATGGGTGTGAAAATATAAAGGAAAAATTTTAAATTTCTGTGTGTGAAAAAATGTTATTCTCTAAATATTGTTTTAATAAGATGGTTTTATTATTTTAGGTGTGGAGGATATTTTTTGGCTAGAAGCGTGAAACAAGGGGCGGTCATATGTTTAGAACTCTTTAATCTACAATGTAAAATTTGTGTTGAATTTGTATAGGAAGCAAAACTCTGCTTGCCAACATAGCGTTCGCAACTAAAATGTGTTTACATAAATAAAATTCTTTGAGTAGTTTTATGCCATCACTAAGGAGGGTTGTAATGAATAATAAAATAGGAATCAAAACTTTGTTTGACACCATATTGCTTAAAACTATTTAAAATTTGTTTAGGGTCAAAGTAAAAGACAATTTGTATTTACATATGTTTTAATATTAATTTGTTTATTAAACACTTAGATGTTTATGATACATTTCAATTAGATTAATTACAGCATGACTTCTATGTCTATAGATGAAGCAGCTGCAAGTATCTGGTCCCTCTATGCAACTATCAATAGACCATGGACAATCGATAAAATGCTCCCCATGCATCGAGTCTATGCACTCCTTATGTTCAAATTCATCCATTATATTCATAAAGTTTAATATGAAGTGGAGATCCTCAAAGGAAATGTATCCATCATACTCAAAAAGAAATGCGTTAATTCTTTCGCGTAGTGTCGGAAATTCCATCATTATTTCAAGATTGATGTTTCTCCTTATCTGTATTTTTTAATACTAATTAAAAAATTTATTTTTCTTAATGTGAGGAGAGGATACTTGACAAATATATCCCCAAACTACTAATTATATAAGAGTGAGGGAATACAATGATTTATCATGCACTTTCCTTCACTCTGGCTCGATCAATTGGAGGGTGGAGTTAAGGCATAAGACATTTTTCAATTATTTTCCTTAATTTTAATTATAGGAATGTAAGAACAATCATTCAATAAAAAGCCGTCCAATAGTAAAGTCAAAAATGGATATTTCATCATCTCTAATTAATAAGTTTAATAATTTCAACAGTAAACCAATTCTATATATTAAAGACATGGAGAATTTAAAATCCTATACTGTGTTGAAAGCCATACGAATTAAAACTAAATTTGGCGAATGCATAAGACTTGAAGTCGAAAATAACATTATATTTCTACCAACTAGATATAACGCCATGACTGAAGAAGAACTAGTGGAATTATCCTCTGGAAATTACTGCATCAAAAAAGAATCTGGAGTAGACGAGAAATCATATCAATTGCAGCTGGAGCAATTCAATTTAAATAATGAATATATTATTCTTCAAAATAGTACATATCCAGTATGGAATTAAAATGTAAATAAATATTATTAAATAAAACAAAATTATATAGTTTATTTAAAAAAGTTTTCTTTTTATTTATTATAAATTTCATACAAAAATTGTAGGCATAAATGTCCACAATTATACGAATTATATTTTTGATGTTGATAGTAGTTATATTCTAAATTTCTACCCAAGTATTTTACTACTTCCAACGGTGGCTGCAAATTTCCAAAACTATCAAAATATTCATTTTGTTGATTATTTTTATAGTATGCTACCCAATGTGTTCCAGAGCCAATTGATGAATCTAAATTAATAATTCCACATTCTTTGAGTCTAGGACGTTTGGGGAGTGAGTCTCGCATAAAAATACCTCTAAAATAGGGAATATGTGTGGCAAACATCCTTAAATCAACATCAGTGAGTGGTCTTTTGGGTAGCATCTTTAACAGTTTTTTGATGATTTATTGCATACAAGACCATATCCTTTTTTATATGGCTTAAGAAATAATCCTTTTCCCATTGCAATAGCCTCCATTGTTTTATTATGTTTAATGGCCTCATCAAGATTTTGCTTAGCATTTTTAGCAGTGTTAATTGCTTTAGCAATAGCTGCTCCACCAGAAGATAGACTACCTAAGGCTCCAAGTGCTGCAAGAATTGGTACTAAAGGCAAGAAACCTCCAATTTTTGGAACATTTATTATGCGAGGTATAACAACTTTAGATTTTTTTCCTTTTAGAGATTTATTGATAAGTCTACGTGCAATTTTAATAGCGTCATTAATATCTCTAGGTTTTTCCTTCTTTAAACTTTTTGTAGCCATTCTTATCGCATCGTTAAAAATTTTCTTTCCACTTTTGTATTGACCCTTTACTCCCATTCCAAATTTAACTTTTGCTTTCATTGCGTTGCTTACAAAATATGCATTTGTTTTCTCGCCAATACTACTATCCTCGGCTAAAACTCTTTCCCAAGCACGATTTTCAAGTATTTTATCAGCTTGATGTCGTTTATTAATATCTTTATTTTGGGAATATGCTATATCGTGTTCTTTGCAAGCTGCATCCAAAGGATTTATACCCTTATCACCTCTATTAATTCGATTTTCTAATTTAGTGCCTGGTCCACAATATTGATAGCCTGGTAAATGTAATTCAATTGGTAAGGAATTGATAATTTTATCAAACACTCCACTCCCATAGATAGTTGAGGTACGATTAATTGATTTATTATAATGGAAAACCATTTTATATCTAGAAAATTAATAAAATATTATATTTTTAGAGTTTTTATTTTATTCACAAAAATGCGCTTGATCAAGCAACATAATAATATTATTGTAAGGAATGTAGATTCCTCAACTAGTATCCTCAAGAAAGTAAGACATAATATCTTATTACCCAATTCTATTAGATGTCTTATAGTTGGACCATCCAACTGTGGAAAGACTAATGTGATGATTAGCCTAATTGAAAGTCCAAATGGACTTAAATTTGAAAATATATATTTATACTCGAAATCACTTTATCAACCTAAATATGAATATTTAAAGAGGCTTATATCACCGATAAAAGGAATGGGATATTTCACATTTTCTGATAATGAGAGTGTTATGCCGCCAGATGAAGCCAAAAATAACTCAATTTTTATATTTGATGATGTTGCTTGCGAGAAGCAAAATAATATTCGAAAATACTTTTGTATGGGTCGTCATAAAAATGTTGACTCCTTTTATTTATGTCAGACTTATACTCGAATTCCAAAACATTTAGTACGAGATAATGCAAATATGATTATAATGTTTAAGCAGGATGAAATGAATATGAAGCACATATATAGCGATCACGTTGGAATGGATATGAGCTATAAGAAATTTTACGATATATGTCAAGAATGTTGGAAAGACAAGTATGGATTTTTAATAATAAGCAAAGATGATGATTTAGATGCAGGTCGCTATAGAAAATCGTTTAATATTTTCATTGAAATATAAAAGGATGAATTCATAAATATTAGTTAGTTACGAATAGATCATTGAATCAATTAGATCGATATCAGACCAGCCAGCAGACACCTGATCTGATAAACCAGACCAGCCAGCAGACACCTGATCTGATAAACCAGACCAGCCAGCAGACATCTGATCTGATAAACCAGACCAGCCAGCAGACATCTGATCTGATAAACCAGACCAGCCAGCAGACACCTGATCTGATAAACCAGACCAGCCAGTAGATATCTGATCTTACCGATATCTAATAATAATTTCAAAAACTAATAAACGATGGAGGAAAAAGTTTTGGAAGAATTAGTAAAGACGAGAAATGCTTTGAAAAGGAAATTTCAAAGTATAAAATTTGATGAATCTAACACATCTAAACAACTCAAAGATACATTTAGGCCTATAACGAAACCATTGAAGGAATTTATTGATATTTCTAAAAATACGAATACAATTTCAAAAATTATTAAAGATGAAATTAAAAATGAAATGGCTAATTATTCAAATATAACTTTTAACAAACCACCAATGAAATTCGAGTCAAGTACTCCGAAGAAAGAGCATATAAGTACTAATGGTGAAGATGAGACGCAAAAGTCTTTATATAAGACAAATGATGATGAAAATTTCTATTCTCAAGAGGTTACAATAGAGAATGATGATATTAATGTTCCAGCAAATCCGATAGATTTATCCTGGTTGGGTAAAAAAAATATGTTGGATACTCTATATGGGCCACATAAAAATTCTAGTGGAGAATGGAAATTTGGTAGCAGCAATATAAAAATAAATGACGATAAAATTGAGGTAGGAAACCAAATGTGGCTCCTTACACCAGGTCTTTATCAGTTAATGTTTTATTCAAAACCAATGAATTATGATAAAACTGAATTGGAGATTTACAAGAAGATTTTAATTGAAACAAATGCTCATAAAAGAGATTATAAATCCGATGGACAGCTAAAAGGCACCAGAGCATATAAATATCGAAACATTATAAGTAAATTATTTAAAAATGATAAGATAGGAAGTGGTTTAATGAAATTGAATTCAAATAAATCAAATTATATATATTGGAATGATCCAAATGAGTTGGTTGATCGCCTTCGGCTATTGATAGCATCACAAACAGCTGGTCATAATAATCATAATAATGAAATAGTCTCAATAATTGAAGAATTGCGAGAAGCTGATATTATTATATAAAATCTATTGATGATCAAGTTGAATAAATATTCCATACATAACATTCAACAAGTTTGGATGTCATATATATTGAAAATTACAATTATGAGAAATTTAATATAAAATAAATAAAATGTTGCCAAAGTGCTTAATTTCATTGTGGATAGCGTTAACATCATTTACTAGCAAAACAAGAGGAAATATATTCAAATTATTTTGGAAGAAAAAGACTCACCATCAAAAATTTTCTTATTCATATAAAACAACAGAAATAAAAGAAACAGTCTTATAGAGAGCAATAATGAATACGAAACGAATTCTCGTAAAAGAGTTGCATAAACAAGCTAGAAAAAATTTTCAACGTCGCAGAGTTGTGATGAAAGGTATAGATGATTTGTGGCAAGCTGATCTGGTTGAAATGGGGAATTATTCTGCATATAATAATGATTTCCGATATCTACTAACAGTTATTGACACATTTTCAAAGTTTGCTTGGGTAGCACCACTTAAATCGAAAAATTCAACAGATGTTGCCAAAGCGATGGAAGCGATATTTAAATTAGGACGTATACCAAAAAATTTACATACTGATGATGGTAAAGAATTTTTTAATAAGTTTTTTCAAAAGCTGGTACAAAAATATAATATAAATCACTACTCAACGTATAGTGTAATGAAGGCATATATCGTAGAGAGATTCAATAGAACCTTAAAGGGAATGATGTGGAAAGAATTTAGCTATAATGGATCTTATCATTGGATTGAGCTATATAAAGAATTAGTTGACCGATACAATAAAAAAATTCATCGAACAATCAAAATGGCACCCATTGATGTCAATTCTAAAAATGAAAAAATGTTGTTGGATACCGTGTACAATCATCTAAAAATATATAAAATATCAAAGTTTCATGTTGGTGATTATGTACGCATCAGCAAATATAAGCATATTTTTGAAAAGGGATATACCCCAAATTGGACAACAGAAATTTTCAAAATTAAATCTGTAAGAAATACATATCCTACAACATATATTTTGGAGGATTATCAAGGAAATAATATTGAAGGAGGATTTTATGATGAAGAACTTTCAAAGACTCGCTTTCCTGATACATATCTCGTTGAAAAAATTTTAAAAACTAAGGACGATAGAGCATATGTTAAATGGTTAGGGTTCTCAAATCAACACAATTCTTGGATTAATAAAAATGAAATATTATAAGATTCTAGCACTAAGTATAAAAGAGCATACTATTTTATATTTTAATTTAATCATATCGAGATCCTCAATTAGTAAATATCTACAGCACAAGAAAATGGACAAGTTTTTTAAGAGCTCTGAAGTAAAATATGAAAAACTGAAATATTGTAATTATTGTGGCAGTAGTGATCACACAGAAGATAAATGTCAACGTAAAAAGGAGGATAATAAAGCTAATAAATAAGAAACATTCTATGAAATAATTTACAATTTTAATTTTAAGAGTTATATATATATGTACTGATTATATTTAATATTAAATAAAAAACATTTATATTGCTTAAGAAATACACATTTTTATTTCATTTATATCACTTACTATTTGACCAGCAAAATGTCAATAACAGTAACATTGAGCGGAAGATCATCTGATTTATCAGCAAATTATTTTCCTCGCATAAATTTAAATGAAGACTATGAATGTGCATTGATTGATTTTTATTCATACAATAGCATACCAAATGTTGATGACTATAACAATTTATTTCAAATTGGTAATGATGTTATTAAAGTGCCCATTGGATCATATGAATTGAAAGATATTGTTAATTTTATAAAAGAGGAATATGAGAGACGTAATGTAGGAAAAGTTATTAATATGGAGGCGAATAATAATACAATGCAAGTTCAAATATTTACTTCCGATGATCCAATATTTTTCAATGGCGAAAATTCAATAGGACGATTGTTAGGTTTTAATAAAAAAATCTTAAAACCTAAGGAATATCACCTATCTGATTTGCCAGTGAATATTTTTAAAGTAAATCTCTTGCGTATAGAATGTAATATTGTAGTCAACACCTACATAAACAATTCTCATGCACATACATTGCATGAGTTTGCAATTAAAGTTCCACCTGGATATAAAATCAATGAGATACCGAGGAATCTAATTTATTTACCAGTGAACTCCAGAGAGATAAGTTCTATATCTGTACGGATAGTTGATCAATACGGGGATTTAATTAATTTTCGAGGAGAAGAAATAACAATTCGTCTTCATTTAAGACCAAAAATATAATGATAATTTATAATAATAAGGATTCTAATAAAAATACATCCTCATTCACAACACAATCAACAGTTAAATCAACTTTATTATCAGATAAAAAAACAAATTTTTCTCAAAGAAGCTTAACACAAACAAATATAAATTTTCTCAAATCATTAAATCTGCAATTGAAAATATAATGAGTTCAATAATAAATGTATTGGATAAACCCTTGTCGGATGATAATATTATAAAAAAGGATTATCACACATATACACCATACTTGCAATCATTTAACAATAATGATGAAATACGGATATCCATACAAAATCAGGACTTGTATGTTTTACCTAGTGAGAGTTTTATTTACGTTGAAGGTTCTGTTGAAGACACTAACGATGCAAAATTAGTAGCATCTACCAGAAATTGCCGTTTAAAAAATAATTTTGTCGCTTACTTGTTTGATGAAATACGATATGAGCTCAATGGTATAGAAATTGATCGCACTCGTCATCTAGGTGTTTCAACTACAATCAAAAATTATGTCTCCTTGTCCGCTGCGGATAGTATTATTATGAAAAATGCTGGTTGGAATAAAACTGAAGATTTGGATGTACTAAATGGACACTTTAATTTTTATATTCCACTGAAACTTTTAATGGGATTTGCTGAAGATTTCAATAAAGTAATTTTAAAATCTAAACATGAATTAATTTTACTGCGTAGTAAAAGTGATGAAGGCATGGTATATTCAACAGTAGCTACTGAAAAACCAAAAATAAAAATTACAAATATTTCATGGAGAATTCCTCATGTACACTTATCGGATTTTAGTAAATTAAATATGATGAAAGTGATAAAAAACGGAGAAAACTTGCCAATAGCATTCCGCAGTTGGGATTGCCATTATAATCCTCAACTAACAACTGGAAATAGTCACATTTGGAATGTAAAGTTAGCTACCAACAGAGAACGTCCACGTTTTGCATTAATAGCCTTTCAAAATGATAAAAAATTTGTTCATTGTAATATAACTAATCTCAAAGTTCACTTGAATTCAGAATCGTATCCTTATGATGATCTTAATATTAAATTTGCTAATGAACGATTCGCTATTCTCTACGATATGTATGTGAGATTTCAACAAAACTATTATATGAGAGATCCTCAACCCATCCTGAATTGTCAAGAATTTAAACATAATGCTCCTATTATTGTCATTGATGTGAGCCATCAAAATGAATCTACTACAAACGGTCCAATTGATATAAAAATTGAGTTTGAGACAAGCAGTAATATTCCAGAAAACACGTCTGCCTATTGTATTCTCATCCATGATCGATTAATTGAATATAATCCTTTAACTGCTCAAGTACGCAAAGTTGTTTAAAAAAATACATCAATTTTAAAAAAGAAAAATTTTTATACTCATCCTGTAATAATTAATTTTCCTCAAACACTTTAAGAGAAACACGGTTATTTTCATAATTTTTTCTAAAATCTTTATAAAATATCATCTATTACATAAGAAATATTTAAAAAAATTAATTTAAATCTAAATAAAATAAAAATTATAATACAATTAAAAATTAATACAATGTTTTATTTACATCTTCCAAATCAATATTTCTAAATATATCATCATCACTATCAATCTCCATAAACATATCACTAATATTATTATGAACATTTAAATTATTATTTTCAAATATCATCATTAAATTTTCCCTATCATTGTCAATTATTTGAGCGTTAGAATTAACACAATCATCAACATTATGTTCACCACACTTTTCACATCCTTTATCCCCACATTTATTATTCGCATTACCAAAACATTTTTTTCTAGACTCATCATACCTAAAATGCCCCCTAGAAATTGTATGTATTTGATCATCCATAATAATTCGTTTATCATCATTATAACTTAAAACAATCTTATTTATCGATCGCGTAAGTAATTGATGTTTATCAGATCTAATCACAATCATATTGTCAGATATATTTTCTTGTTCAAATAAGACTCTCTTATAATCAGTTATGCTGACTTTATCTATCACATACTTTTTTACACCTTTAGACTTTTTAACCTCTTGTATGTCAATGGTTTTAATGGCATACATTTTGGATCTTAGACCTACAAATTCAGTCATTATGTTTCCACTATTTTCATCCTTCATCATTCCTAATACCTTTTTATTGACTAGTGGTAAGTTGTACGGATTATTGGGATGAAAATTTGATGTATCAAATTTGGTATGAATATCATTTCGAATGTCATCATAAAAGTCATCTGTTTTAATAGTATATATAAAGGAGTCGGTATCCATATAGTTAAGTGATATATTTTCCCCATATTTTTTCTTTATGTATCCATAATGGAACTCATACATATGGAATTTTGAAAGTTCTAGTACAACAAAACCTAAATATATAGGTTTATCATAAACTATATTCATTTTCTTTAATTCTATAGCATAAAGATTATCTGCAAATTTAGACACGCTTACAAAGTTTGGTTTTGAAATTAGACTTCGAAGCCCTAAGTGATTTTTATTAGAAGTTTCCCACTCTTCTGCAATCCTAACATCTCTACGTTTTTCAACGTTTTCCATAGTTTTCCCATAAACTGCATTGTTCATGAGTTTATAGAAATTTTTTTCAAATTCGGTAGTAGATTGTGATCGCTTTTGAGTGTTTAAATCTATATATTTTTCTAACCATGCTTCTTGTTTGTATTGCAGTATTCTATGAATTTTTTCCAACTTAAGTCCATACCTAAGACATTGTTTGAGATTTCTATAATCTATATGATACTTTATTTTTTTATCTAAATCAGCAATAAGCTTTTTATGCTTTGAATTGCCTACTATCTTATTTTTGGGGGCAAAAGGTAAATCATTGTGATCATCATGGATAGAATCGGGATATACTAAATCTACTTCTAAAATATATCCCATGGGTGAATCATTTGCTATTTGGTTGACATCAAAAGACTCTACTTTTTCCGCATCCAACCATTCAAATCCTCCAGTCGGAAGATATTGAGACATTGCCCAACCATATAAATTATTGGCGTCCAAATATGCTAAAAACACTGATGGCTTACTAATATCATAATCTTCTAAGTATTTGTTATTGGCCTTAGAATATCTCTGTGAACATTGCACTAGTCCACCTCTTATTCCCTCATATATGAAGTTGTACATTTCTTCATCAGTTAAGAGTTCTAATTCAATTTTTGTTATTTTTAGCATAGCATCCCAAGAAAGAGCTGGAGCAGTATAATAATGACATGGATCAAGTTTATACACACTCTTACAAACTTTTCTAAAGTTTTCGAAAATATCCGTAAGAAGAAGTACATCAGTTTTAAGATATAATATGGTATATTCTTGAAGATTTTTACAATTAAATTCATTCCAAACCATGTTTGCATGTTCATAATCTTCTAATGAACATTCTGAATTATTTAAAATATTAAAGAATTTATCTCGACTAGGGAGCTCGGTCTCATTAAATCTTTCCATTGAATCCATGTATGAATATGGAAAAACCCCCTTTCTTTTAATTAAATTAAATTTATTTTCATCGCTAAAATATTCTCTAACTTCATGCAAATCACCAGCATGTAAATTATTAGCTAGACTTTCTATACTTGACGCCATAAATCTATATGAGTCTAAAAAGCGAAGTTCGAGCTTTTGTTTATTTCCAACATCAATGGTTAAAGTTATTGAAATATAAACTTCTTGTTTAGAGGAATGACTTTAATAGCACCACCTTCTACGCTATTTAATTCTTTGAAAAAAAGATGTGAGTCGTAGGCCGATAGATTATGGAAGAAAATTGGTATAAATTTGGGGGTTCTATATTTGATATTACAATTATTGTGTGCTGCACCCCTAAATTTTCCACTAATATGACAGTGATCTCTTACTGTATAATTTTTAGGATCTGTATTTAACTTTTCACCACAAATATGACAATTTATAGTTGAATTAAATGAAATAATTTCTTCGGGGGATAATGACATGTCTACTACCTTACTAAGATGATTTTTATAAATTTCTTTGGCATCTTTTACAATATTTGCTACAAATGATGAAGGTGAATCTTCACCGAAATGAATATGAAATTTTGATAGACTATTATTATAACTACATTTAATATTATAACTATATGCACAAGCTACATGCTTTTGCACATTGGTAGTTTTGTCACTCACTTCTTCATTTACTGCCTTCAAAATAGATTCAAAATCAGCATAAATGGTGAAGGGTACATCCAACTCTCTATATTCATTTTTAAAACATTATCTTGATTCCCCCCTCTTTGGCATTGTTGGAACTCTCTTTCTACAAAGCTCCTTATGGGTTTTTAACCTCTCTTCAGTATCCGTATGATATAGACATGAGTTGCAGATAAATACTTTGGATTTATGTGAGCTAATACTTGTACGCAAAAGTCTGAAATATATATATAAAAAATTAAATTTTTATAAATATATTTATCATTACTAATTTAAAGTTGTAGTTTTACCTTGATATGTCATGTATTAGTATATAGTGTGATAATTCATCCTTTGATATCAGAAGAAGATTGATGTGTATTGATCTTTCCTCCTGCGTCAGATGATATGGTCCAACGATTATATTACCATCAAATCCAAAAACATTAATACTTATCAAATTTTGTTTTTCGAATTTTTTAATATCTGTTACTTTTAGAGGAAATTCTAGATTGTCGAAGTTCAGCTCCACACATCCCACAGTTATTTTACTAGCAGCAATATTAGATATATTAAAAGAATTACACTTTACTTTTTCATCTCTGCGCAAATTTCGTTCAGAAAAAAGTGCTGCTATCAAACACCATTTAAAGCAATACACATCATTGTTCCTTATATTGATACATCCCCCACGTTTTGCTATTATTTTTGGTGAGGGTATGTATTGTGAGCCTCTTATAATTGATGCTTGATTTATATTAACTTCAAGAGTTTTGATTGTGGTGAGGGTCCATCCACTATCCCGTTCTTGAAATTCAGACATTTTAGTGCATATTTCATCAACTTGCATATCATGAATATATGAGAGGTCCTCACCTCTAGTCACCATAACCATTTTTGATATATGATGAATTGTTGCAATGATCATTTCAGTATTAATTATTTTTATGTAATCACATTTTAGCTCCATATTAAATTTATAAGTAATATGCTTATAAAGGGAGTCTTTAAGCAGTGTTAAAAGGAATGGACTCAAATTTTTAAAAAAATCTTGTGGAGATAGTATTCCCTCACGATCATTTACATGTTTATAAACTTCCAGCCGTTCTTTAAAGTCACTGCTTGTAACAGCAAACTTATTATTGACTATTGTCACACCACAATTATTGCGATGTTTAGTTGTTCTTAAATGATATCCGTGGGATGTAGAGCTCACGAACTCCTTACAAGAATTACAAAATATTGAGGATGGACCTGCGTGGGTCTTTTCATGCTCCCGCAGTGTTGAAATACTCAAAAACATCTTCCCACATTCAGGACAATGCAATTTAATGTGATTGGTCAAGGCCTCTTTTTGAGCAAATGTCATACCGCAAATGTTGCAATTGGTGGCTTCCATGGCTGTTGTAATTCCTTTTTTAATTATATATTTTTTAACACAAGAATTTTTCACTTTTTGTTTTTTAGTTAACTTTTTAAATAATTGCTAATTATAAAATTGATGTATTAATCGATCTGAAGTCGTAGGAGATACTAATTTGGATATTACTCTTTGAAGTTTATATGTTCGTATTTTAATTATTTATTTTTATGAGAAGAATTTTTCACTTTTTGTTTTTTAGTTAACTTTTTAAATAATTGCTAATTATAAAATTGATGTATTAATCGATCTGAAGTCGTAGGAGATACTAATTTGGATATTACTCTTTGAAGTTTATATTACTCTTATTATTTCATTTAACAAACATTTAAAAATTTTTAATTCCATCCTTTTCCTTCACTTTTCTCCCTTTTACATAAATGCAATAAATAATGTTAACACTAAAAAACAAACAAAAAATAATTTAAACAAAATTTAATAAAATCAATCCTTTCTAACTCTACTCTTAACTAAATACAAATTGTCTTTTACTTTGACCCTAAACAAATTTTAAATAGTTTTAAGCAATATGGTGTCAAACAAAGTTTTGATTCCTATTTTATTATTCATTACAACCCTCCTTAGTGATGGCATAAAACTACTCAAAGAATTTTATTTATGTAAACACATTTTAGTTGCGAACGCTATGTTGGCAAGCAGAGTTTTGCTTCCTATACAAATTCAACACAAATTTTACATTGTAGATTAAAGAGTTCTAAACATATGACCGCCCCTTGTTTCACGCTTCTAGCCAAAAAATATCCTCCACACCTAAAATAATAAAACCATCTTATTAAAACAATATTTAGAGAATAACATTTTTTCACACACAGAAATTTAAAATTTTTCCTTTATATTTTCACACCCATCATTAATATTTTGTTTCTTACTGCAAAACAGCCATCGATATTTTTTCTTTACATCAATAAGGACCATCTTAATTTCTAAATTATTTAAACAAGGGGGAAAAATAAAAAGGGAGCACAGGCCAAAAAACAACAATCAAAAAAAAGAAGAACCCGAAGGGAAGGGGGAGGGGGGGCAAGGGCCAAGGGGGAGGGGGCAAGGGGGAGGGGGGAAGGGGAGGGGGCAACGGGGAGGGGGGCAAGGGCCAAGGGGGGAGGGGGCAAGGGGGAGGGGGCAAGGGGGAGGGGCAAGGGGAGAAGGACCACGGAAGGGCGAAAGGAGGGAAACAAGGGGGAAAAAGAAAAAGGGAGCACAGGCCAAAAAACAACAAGCAAAAAAGAAGAAGAACCCGAAGGGAAGGGGGAGGGGGGGCAAGGGCCAAGGGGGGAGGGGGCAAGGGGGAGGGGGGAAGGGGGAGGGGGCAACGGGGAGGGGGGCAAGGGCCAAGGGGGGAAGGGGGAGGGGGCAACGGAGGGGGGCAAGGGCAAGGGGGGAGGGGGGAAGGGGGAGGGGGCAACGGGGAGGGGGCAAGGGCAAGGGGGGAGGGGGCAAGGGGGAGGGGGCAAGGGGAGGGGGCAAGGGGGAAGGGGGAGGGGGCAACGGGGAGGGGGGCAAGGGCCAAGGGGGTAGGGGGCAAGGGCGAGGGGGAGGGGTGAGGGGGGCAAGGGCCAAGGTTTAAGGGGGCAAGGGGGAGGGGGCAAGGGTTAGGGGGCAAGGGTAAGGGGGAGGGTTCAACTTTATTTTTCAATTTCCAATTTGGATTTTCAATTCTATTTTTTAATTTTATTTTTTAAATTCCAATTTTTATTTTTCAATTTTTATTTTTCAATTTTTATTTTTCAATTTTTTAATTTTAATTTTCAATTTTTAATTTTAATTTTCAATGTTCAAATTTTATATCACAAAAATTTCACCTTGTTACAAATACCCCATCCATTTTCCCTTGTTACAAATACCCCATGCATTTTTCAGCCTGTGCCGACTGCGCTGCTTTTTCATTACAAATACCCCATGCATTTTCCCTTGTTACAAATACCCCATGCATTTTTCAGCCTGTGCCGACTGCGCTGCTTTTTCGTTACAAATACCCCATGCATTTTTTAGCCCTCTGCCGACTGCGCTGCTGCGTCGTTACAAAAGCCCCATTCCCCCACTACTCATTTCGACTGATTATATCATTATATTCAAATATATCTGATAATTTCCATTGAGAGAACTTTTTATATATATATTGATATTATTATATGTCTCTAAATCTTACTCCATATATAACTACATAAGCCAAATAATAATCAAAATATATGTAGTGATCGAAATGATTATATATGGTCCCATGCTAATTCGTCACTATGTGTGACGTTATACTTAACATATTTTCATTATAATTTTATATAGCATTATATATAATCCCATACATATTTTGGTAAAGTTCAATATCAAATCAAGTTATCTGCAAGTGACTTCACTTTCAAGTGATTTCTTTTATATAATTTCAAATAAAAAATTGAGCCATTTTTGAAACACTAAATTTATTCTGTATAATTTTTAAAAATTTCGTTATGTTTCATTTAAAAAATTTGTTTCATTAAAATAGTTGATTTCGAGAAATTTTAATTTTCAACATAAATACTTTTAAGCATAACTTCAAGTTACAAAAATCATACCTACTATCGGCTAAAATTTTATATATTCAGATATATTTATATCTAATTAGATATAATTTAATGTCCCGGATTCGAACAAATTTCAGATAAAATTGTATCAAATTATATCTAATTTTGTATAATTAGATACATGTAGATGACCAACTTTTCGAACCAATTTGTATGTATTTATATATGGGAACTTATCAAATGAGACAAAATTATATTAGACTCCATATTATTTACCCGGGTAAACAAGTGATATCGTCAGGGTTGCCATATGGCAATTTAAAAACTGTTCAAAAACCGCGATCTTTTTCTAACAAATTTTAAAAAATGGGTAACTTAAAAAAAATAAATTTTCACAAGTTTGTTATAATTTTTATTAAAAATAAAAATTATGTTTTTTCGACCTTTAATTGTGCAATGAAAATGAAAATTATTCAAGTTCGAGGCCATATACTCTATATTTCTTCATTAGGATATTGTCCTAACAAATAATCTATAGAGTTTTTGTTTTCAAATTTATTATTTGACCCTTTCAGGAATGTGTTGATAGATCTATTTCGGGAATTTTCTAGGTTCCCATCATCAGAACACGTTTTGAAAGCGGTAACAATCCCATGCCAAACCTCAAGCATTCATATGAACTAGTTTACTCACTACATGAGAACTAATATACATATGAGTTTGAAATTAAAGATTATAACCATTGATCAAAAAATAAATTGAAAACTTGTTTGATGTGCAAGATCAACCTCTGGTGGATATTCAATACACGTTTTTTTTTTGTTTCTCTCTCATTTTTTATATTTTGTTAAGTTAGTTAACAAAACAGGGAAAGTAAACTAGGCGGTACTCTGCCTTTTTTCACAAGTTTGTTATAATTTTTATTAAAAATAAAAATTATGTTTTTTCGACCTTTAATTGTGCAATGAAAATGAAAATTATTCAAGTTCGAGGCCATATACTCTATATTTCTTCATTAGGATATTGTCCTAACAAATAATCTATAGAGTACCGCCTAGTTTACTTTCCCTGTTTTGTTAACTAACTTAACAAAATATAAAAAAGGAGAGAGAAACAAAAAAAAAAACGTGTATTGAATATCCACCAGAGGTGGATCTTGCACATCAAACAAGTTTTCAATTTATTTTTTGATCAATGGTTATAATCTTTAATTTCAAACTCATATGTATATTAGTTCTCATGTAGTGAGTAAACTAGTTCATATGAATGCTTGAGGTTTGGCATGGGATTGTTACCGCTTTCAAAACGTGTTCTGATGATGGGAACCTAGAAAATTCCCGAAATAGATCTATCAACACATTCCTGAAAGGGTCAAATAATAAATTTGAAAACAAAAACTCTATAGATTATTTGTTAGGACAATATCCTTATGAAGAAATATAGAGTATATGGCCTCGAACTTGAATAATTTTCATTTTCAAAAATAAATTTTCTTAAATTATTTTGAAGATATATTTGTTCACAAAATTACACAAAAATTAAATTTTTAAAATATCTTTAACCATCTTGGATTTATATGCTGTCAAATTTAAAATTTTTAGTTACTAATATTTTCACTAGAGGGTACTTTAAGGTTAACAAAATTACGAAGCATGTTTCTATGCACACAGAGAAAAATTTAGGTATTTGCCAACTGAAATTAGGTTATTACGACTCAAATTCGGTTATTAATAATTTTAGACGCTTGGCACAACTTAACATTAGTTTTCACAACGAATGTAAATATTGCTGTACTAAATGAGTTTATAAGTTGTTACCATTAATATACACTTTTCAATTCGGTTGGCATTTCATTTCTCTGTGTGTATATCTGCAAAGTTTGGTTGAGAAATATCCAGCGGATCTATGACGTGTCATCCAATGAGTTAATATTTTGGAATAACCTTTTAATTTTTTTTAGTAGCACTAGAGTTTAATATAAAACGAATAACTTTTTTTGCAAATAATTAATATTCGATTAATCCTATTCATTAATGAAAATATATAAAAAGAAAATAATAAAAAAGCAAGCAAAACAACAAGTTTAATATAAAAAAGTGAATAAAAATTCCATACACTGCGAATACATTACGAGCACATTGAATAAAATTTACAACATTTTTTTTATTTACAGTATTATAAGTTCGTTCTATTCTAATATCGTTTCTAATGAATTATAAGTATATTTTTGATTAAGCAAATTTAATGCCTATTAACTTCTAGTGGCTGTGGTTAAAAATTACAGCAAGTTTTGTAAATTACTTGATTCAATTAACTAAATTGAACACGAATTTTTAATACCATACAAAAAATATAAAAGTTTTGCAAATAATTGTAAAATATTCTTTGAAAAACCATAATATATACTCGCAGTGGCGGTTCGCTGGGCAAAATCTTGATGTTTAATAGGAATGATACAATTTTGTACAATTTATACTATAAAATGAGTAAATTTTTGTGTAATATTACGCATATTGAGTAAATATAAACAATAAATGCTTAAAATTATTTTGTACACACTTTTATGGACAATATTACTCACATATGTTTAGAACACATGTGTAGCTTTTGTATAAAAATTTTAAAACATGGATTTTTTTTCCAAAAATTGATTTTAAAGTTTTTTTTTCTAAAATTTTTAAAAAATGTGTAAAATTTTTTTTATTTATTTTTTTGTACTCCAAAAAAAAAAAAATATTTTTTTTAATACTTGCGTTCACTACCGCACACACTCACACAATTTTATCAAAATCGGAAAACATGGATTAATTTCACGGTGATATTAAATGGAATTGCTCAATAGTGAGTATAATACTAACTCAAAGTACAAGCTGATTTTTAAAATTCAGGAAATAATAACTAAAATTTTATAAAAAAAATCTATACGTAAACTAACCATTACACTTAATTAATTTTTTGTATTAAAATTGCAAATCCATTGAAAATATACTGAAATATTTAGAAAAAAGGCAATTTTTATATAAATACCCTCTATACCTCTATACCCTCCATAATGAACGCGTAAAATAAAAACCAAAATTTTTAGCTGAAACCCTTTTTTTGGATGTAAAAAAGAATTTGTGTGATAAAAAATATTTTTGAGGTGAAAAACTGGTTTGTGGTGGAAAAAAATTATTGTGGTGAAAAACAAATGATTGTGGTGAAAAAAAAATTGAGGTGAAATAAAAATACATTATACTACAATATATATAATCATAAATATCGGAACTTTTTTCATTGGGTACGTAACGTAAATCTAGAAACCGTTATATTTCACAAACTACAAATCAGAAGAAATTTTTTTTTTGCCAGATTTAGACTCAACGTACCTAAATGTATTAAGAAATGTATTACAACAACAGTTTTGCAAAAAGTTGGTAATTATAGAATAGTAATGTTAATAATATATTTTTTAAGGAAGAAATTATTTTTACTGTGCTATTTTAGGCATGTGGAAAATTTATTAAAATTTGAAGTTCTTTTCTGAATATTTCAGGACATTTTTAATGGATTTGCAAGTTTAATATACATTTTTTTATTGAAATGTCTAGTTTATGGACAATGATAACATTTTTAAATGCATACAATTTATAAGGACAACAAAATTTCAACTTCCTTGCCAGTACGATATTCTGATGCAAGCACCCCCCACATGATAACACTCAAATTAAACATAATTTTGTGTTGATTTATATTCGTATACAATATTTCATGATTTTGCAATAACATTTCGAAAAATTAAACAAAATTTAATGGGGTGAATGATGTAAATTTAAAAATCGCAAAATTTCAAAAATTGCAAAATAGAAAAAAAAAATTTTTAAGATTTGGAATCATTAATTAAAAATTTTTTGGTTGTCGAGTAGGGTAATTAATCATTCTATCATAAGATAGAGATTCCGAAGACTTTTTCTCCAGATTCCTAGAACGTTTTTCATAAAAAATTTTCTCAATCTAAATACATTTTTCTACAAAAACCGTCTAGGTCTTAAAAATTTTTTCTTTAGGAACATCCTCAGATTCGTTTTAGAAAAATCCTCAGGTTTCAACGAATTTTCAAAAAAAAAAAAATCCATAGTTTCTGAGGACTTTTTTCAGTAGAAAAACATTTGGATTTTTTTTAAAAAGAAAACCTCAGATTCTGATGACTTACCTCTTAACCTCTTATCACTACCAAACATTTTTCTACAAAAGTTCTTAGCAGTTGAGACTTTCTATAGAAAAGGAGCACAAAATCAGATTTTATTTTTTGTGGACACAGTATTAGAGTGGGATGACTTTTCCCTTAGGAAACCTCTTATCTGGACCAAAACTTTTTCTGCAAAAGTTCTCAGCAGTTGAGACTTTCTATAGAAAAGGAGCACAAAATCAGATTATGTTATGTTATGACATTTTCTATAAAAAAGAGCTCAGAATCTATGGCTTTTTCTATAGTAAAAAGTATTTATAATCTAAGATCTTTGCCTAAGTTAAATGTCCTCTGAATATGAATTTGTATTCAGCTTAAAAATTATAAAATTTTTATTAATAAAATATATTAAAAATGATTTAATACTTTTATTTTTGCACAGTGTATTATATTTTTTAATAAATTTTCGGTAAAATGGTAAAAAAACATAATTAATGCAAAAATCCATAAGCATCTTTTATTTAAAATTACACATTTTGTATATTTACACACTTATAGTAAGTTCACCCAACTTATAGTAAGAGTTCAGTTTCCTCCTAAAAGTTGGGTAAATTTAAACTAAAGTTAATTAAAGTGTACACTCAGGAAATTTCTGCTTTAAAAATATGTAGTTGTTTGGGTTGTAATAGAGTTTCTTTATTTTTAATGTAAATGTCAGTCATTTGTAGAACAAATTCAATTTTTTACTAACCTTGTAGTTCATTTAAAAAAACAACTCACATCAAATGACTGTTTTATGATTTTACATTAATTTTTTAGTTGTTTTTTGTTATTTAAAAAAATAAAAAAAAAATAAATGTTTGTTTATTTTTTACTACCATGTGGTTTATTTTTACTGCAATTGTTAGTCATTTTTTTAACATTAAAAAATAAATGACAATGTTAGTTGAATTTACTGTAATGTAAGTCGTCCTTTCTTTAAATGAAATTTCATTTGTTTTTAACTGCATTTGCAGTGGTCTTTACCTACATAGTATTCTAAGTGTACGTACTTATATTTAAAAGGACCCTTGTAGTACTATTATCAGACAAGGACTCATTTAAAAATTTGTTTGGGTAAATTTGAATTCTCAACAAATTCAGTTTTAAGCACAAATTAGTTTTGTTGGGGACTTATATTTGTAAGATTTCAAATAAATATTTTACAAAAGGGTTACAAAAAAACTAATGAAATTAGTTTACCTTTTTCTAAGTTTTATAATATTTAACATCAGCCACTAAAATTTATTATTTAAGTAGTTTGTAATATAACAGAAATGTAATACTAAACTACTCTGCTGACTGACTGACTGACTAACTGACTAATGTTAAAAACAAACGTAATTTATGGCGAGATAAAAAAAAAAACTATCCACAGCAACAGTTAGTTAAGAGCAATTTTAGCAGTCAACTGTGTAGTAGCACGAACTTAACTGTTGGTGGTACACTTAACTACTTCGTTTTGTTTAGATGGTTGATAGAGAGAGACATGTCTTAAACTATTGGTTGGGTGTTAATGTCATTTCGTAGTTCATGGTTCTAAAATTTCGTTTCTAATTTTATAAAATGGCATTATTGTCACAATTGAAACAAATGTTTTCAAAAAACTATATAGAAAGACCTAAAATTACACAAAACAAAATTAAACTAATAAAAACTGCTCCCAAAAAGTTTGAATTTTAACAAAAACAGTCTCATAAAAGTGTTAAAATTTTGTTTTGTGTAAAATTAGGTGCTTTTGTCAAAAGTCTACACAATTAAATCAACATTTTTGCTTTTTTACAAAAAAAAACCGTACAGTGCCAAAGCTGTCAGATTTTTCGGCACTGTACTGTTTAAATAACATTGACTAAATAAAACACGTATTTGTTGATATTAACTAAAAATCTTAAAAAAAAAACCACATCCATAATTTTTTTTCTTAAAATATGTTTTTTAATTATTTTTTTTTTTTTAGCAAATTTATAATCATATTTCTGCGCAGCACATACATTTTTTAGTTATTAAACGTTTGTTTATGTTATTAATCTCTGCAATAAAAAATAAATACAATAACTTTTCTTTTAAATATTTGCATATTAATTAGTAGGGCTCGGAAGTTCATGTAAACACGTTGTTCTTGTTAGCTGAAACACAAACTTAACCAAATATCTTCGCGAATCAATAAATTTTCAACAATATGGCATCGATTTTTTAATGGCTATAAATGCATATTTTTACATATCTTGTTATAAATGCATATTTTAATGCATATTATGGCGGTTTTTGTTGCATATTTTGCTATAAATGCATAAAAACATATAAATGCACTGTTAAAACCATTTTTTTTTTAATATTTCTAAAATGTGCGTTTTAGAAAAAAATAATATAGATAATTTCAAAAATTTTAGACACCTGTTGAAACTAACTTTAGATTTTCTAGGTTCCCATCATCAGAACACGCTTTGATGGGAACCTAGAAAATTCCCGAAATAGATCTATCAATGCATTCCTGAAAGGGTCAAAGAATAAATTTGAAAACAAAAACTCTATAGATTATTTGTTAGGACAATATCCTAATAAAGAAATATAGAGTACTTGAATAATTTTCATTTTCATTTAAGCAATTATATATATAAAACACGATAATAAATGCATAAACTTTCGAGGCCAAGTAATGAATAATGTATATTACAAAATAATATAATTTTAATTAATTTTGTAATTAATTAATCATTATTTATATAAGATTTTGATATTACTTATTCCACCAACCAATTTCAGTGTTGACATGTTTGTTGTTTTGTTTTTGAAAATATTTAAAATATGGGGGTTTCTATAGCAGAAGAATAGACATGAAACTGAAAATGCAAATCCATAACATTTTATATAGTCTGTCTAAATTGTGTGATAATATGTATAAATCACATAAATTCATAGATAAACAAAATTTAAATTTTTCCCTTCAAAAAAAATCTAGAGAAAATATACAAAATATCTAAAATATGAAAATGAAATGCATATATTCTACTACATTTTAATAAATGACAATTCGGCAACGAACAAAACAAAAACAAGCGTTTATGTCTAACGCCAACAGCAGCTGCGCATAGAACAACGAAGATAATTCTCATCTGAATGCTGAGGTGGGGATGGCTACACACACGTAAAGTATTCGAATAATGTTTGTTTATGATTTTTGTTTGTTATAAGGGAGGCAATTAAATTTGTGGTTAACATTTCTAAACATCGAAAATAATTTACATACAATTAAGGTACCCCAGTGCGGCATGAAATTTAGGTACCCAGGTGATCATATATGGTTTCATGTATGAGGATATATGGTTCCATGTATGGGCATATATGAACATATATGTAATGTATGGAAGCATATATTGGTAAATACATTCAAAATATAAGTTCATATATGGATATGTATGACACCAGATATGATAATATATTGCATATATTGGTTCATATATGCCATATAGGGGATATAAAGGGTGTCCCAAGAAGAACGCAATTTTTAAATCTGGCAACATTCGAAGTGTCATTGTTTGACATTTGAACAATTGTTATTGTTTGCTAGTAGAAGGTACGAGGTTAGTAAAAATGGAGCGCTGCACGAATGAACAACGCATTCTTATTGTGAAATTGTTTTACCAACATGACAACATGAAAATGCTGATTTTGCCGATAAAATCATCTTCAGTGACGAGGCCCATTTTCATCTTGATGGCTTCGTCAATAGGCAGAATTGCCGCATTTGGGGTGCGGAAAATCCTCGAGTGATTTACGAGAAGCAAATGCATCCTCAACGTGTCACTGAGTGGTGTGGTTTTTGGGCTGGACCTTTTTTTTATGAAAATGAGGCAGGCCAAGCGCAAACAATCAATGGTGTTCGGTATCGTGAAATGATAACCAGTTTTTTCTTGCCTAGAATTGAAGAAATGAATGTGGAGGGCATGTGGTTCCAACAAGACGGCGCCACATGTCATACAGCCAGAGAAACAATTCAATTGCTGCATCAGTCATTTCCCGGTCGTGTTATTTCGCGTTTTGGAGATCAGAATTGGCCGCCTAGATCGTGCGATTTAACACCATTAGATTTTTTTCTTTGGGGTTTTTTGAAGTCGATGGTTTACGCGAATAAGCCGACGACGACTCAAGCCTTAAAAGAGGAAATTGGACGCTGCATTAATGAAATACCGCAGCATTCATGCAAAACGGTCATTGAAAATTTCATTAAAAGATCGCGTGCATGCCAGTAAAGCCGCGGCGGCCATCTGCACGATATATTGTTCCATACATAACCTCATTCTGTCTACTTTACGATATAATAAAGTTCCACGATTTTTTTTAAATATCTGTGTTTTATTTAAAATTTAAAAATTGCGCTCTTCTTGGGACACCCTTTATCTCTCTGCTGTATGAATTCCTGACAAAAATATATAAAAGACGATAGTAGAGAATGAGTTAAGCGATATCTCACTTTAACCTGAAGAAATATCAGTCGCATTTTATGTGCTGAATCGGTAGTACCTAACCTGACCAAACATCACGCTTTTGGCGGGATTATCCAGCTTCTCAATTTTTTTTTGTTTTTTAATTTTAATAAAAAATAAAATGATATAAAAAGGTTCAACATATTATATATATTGGAGATTTTTGATAGCAATAAAGTTTCAGCGCCAATGATAGGATTTCAAAATTAGAATTGTTGTGCCAAAACTGATTTTTTTAATAATTCAAAGAAACTATCAATTTTTGAAGTAAAATTTGAGCGATTCAAACTAAGAAATTAAGAATTTTTTAAAATCCATATTTCAAGTCAATAAATCCCGCTTTTTTGCACCAAAATCCCTTTTGTGAAAAAACTTTATTAGTTGAAATGCTCCCAATTACTTGGCAACGATGTTTTGTGTGTATCAAACACAAGCATTTTAATTAAAGTTTATTTTATAAAATTCATAAGTATTCGTACCATAGGACTTCTTTTGTCGTGGCTTGATTACTATTGTTATCGCCGTCATCATCATTTTCTAATCATTGAATTTTATTTTTTTTTTTGAACAAGTTGGTTTTCTTTGGATATGGATATTCATTTTCATTAAATTCTTTCTCAAATAGTATTTCCTTAAATTTCACTTTAAACTATTTATATTTATTAATGCATTTTGAATATTAAATGTATGAATTTATCAAATTTTCTATAGTAGTCTTTTTTGAATTGAATTTCAAATTTTCTCGAAAACTATTCGAGACACGAAAAAACAACTAATGAATAAAGTTATTCCTGAGGAAAATTCTGAATTGATACGCTATGCTTTAAAATTTGCATTACAATATTATAGCTGTCACAAAATGAAAGTTACGAATATTGAAAATATTGTATTTTTTTCTTAAATCAAATTAGCCGAAATGACTCCAAAATTGTAAATAAACTAAAAAGTCCACTCTAAATTCAATTTTGCTGTGTTTTTGTTGGCGGTCACGCCTCTTTTCAAGTGGGCGGGTTATCAAACTCGCTAAGGTTTTGCTCGATTACAAAAAAAAAAGTGTTTGTAGAAACTAGATAGATACCTTTAAAATTATATGTAATATTATAGCATTTGCAGAGATGGGATTATGTTAAACAAGATTTTTTTTAACAATAAGGCAAACTTCCAAAAAAAAATATTTTATAAATCTTAGCTTTAAAAATGTGTAGTTGTTTGGGTTGTAATAGAGTTTCTTTATTTGTAATGTAAATGTCAGTCATTTGTAGAACAAATTTAATTTTTTACTAACCTCGTAATTCATTTAAAAAACAAACCACATCAAATGACTGTGTTATAATTTTACATCCATTTTTTATAGTTATTTTTTGTTATATAAAAAAATAAATGTTTGTTTATTTTTTTATTTTTTGAACACTTAAAACAAATGACAAATGCTAGTTGAATCTAATGAAATGTAAGTGTCGTACTTTCTTCAAGTGAAATTTCATTTGTTTTTTACTACATTTGCTGTTGTCGTTACCTACATAATATTTTTAGTGTTTAATTGCTAAAGAGGAAATTAAAGAATTTCTAGATTCTCTGACATGTATTATAGACTACAGTATAAAACTTATTGACAACAATCAAGGATATTGAAGGATACTATTTTTAAAGAAAATTTTAAAAATTGTTGGTCCTAAAATATCAATCCAGATAATTTTGTGGAATAGCAGAAATTTTTATATTTCATCTGATATGTATATTTGCATCATTTAATCAGTAAAAATATTAAAATAATTTGCTAAAATTTTTATTTTAAATGTCCTTTTGAAAGGACATACGATGTGATATCGATAATCTGAGAAGGCAGTTAAATTACATGTTGTCTATTGTTTAACAAGCATATCGCTTTTCCCACGTTTGGCAAAAGCAATTTTTCACAAAGTGCTATGTGAATATAGGTTGAACCATCTCAATTCAAACTAAAATATTGCTTTTTTGACATCGCTGTTAGGTATTAAGTATATCAGAGGACGAAGCTAAATACAAAGTTTGAGTTCACTGACGCATCTGGATCCGGAAAATTGAGGTCTTGAAAATCGGACAAAACTATAAAAATGCACAAGGGTGTTCTTAGTTAATTATAATTTTCTTGATAGGTGTTATAGGTACTAGGGTATTCAAATTACTCGGGTTTGGTTATGATCGAGTAAACGAGTAACTCGATTTTAAGGTTTTTAACTTACTCGATTAATCGAATAAGATTTTAAAATTTCTCGAGTAACTCGAATAATTTCAATAGTTTTATTTCATTAAATTTTCCCTAAAAATTCATAATAAAACACAAAATCAATACAAAATTAGGAGTTCCGGAATGTATTTTATCAAAATTAACAAAAAAAAAAAAAAAAAAAAATGGTTGGCCGATTAATTTAAAATTAATAAAATATTCTAAAATAATATACAATTGAGGGGTTTTACATTATTTTATTTTGTTTTTATAAAGTTTGACTTTTAGAATTTTTGCAAAATATCAAAAATACTATGACAAAGTCGCCTATGCCTATTAAAAATATAGAGCAAAAATCATATAAATTACATAAACTTTTAATATATTCCATTCAGTTGAATATAAATCCGAATTGAAGAAAAGAGTGAACTGTCCAATCTGAGCTGTCACACAAAAAAAAAAATAGAATGAGTTAAGCACTATTTGAATCTTGCAAAAAAAAATTTACACAATCTAATGGTTTTGTTGAATATTTAGGTACTTAAAAATTTCGCCTAATTTATAGAAATCGTACCTGTTGGTCTTAATTTTTTTTTTGTAACTTCCAACATTTATTTGAGTATAATAATGTCTGTAATTGTTCAGATATTAAAAAAATATCTTTAGAAATTGTTAAAAATGTGATATTTTATTCATTGGTCACGGTGCCGAACGTCTTTTCTGCAAAATGACCAAATGTGGTGGTTCCAAGTAAAAAATTCATAGACCTACTACACATATATAATATGTAAATTAAAACGAAGACTGACACATTGCTTTATATTTTATACTACGTTCATATTGAACCCCAAAATACATTTCGATTCAAAATTTGTATGGAATTTAAAAGTCGAAAACTAAAAAAAAAAACATAAATATGTATTTGGGGCTTCAGTGTGAATGTATTTTTATATTTAAAAAATATTATTAAAAAAAAAAAACGGAACAATTTAAGTTTTTTCTTTATAACATATAAACTGA
This sequence comes from Delia radicum, assembly GCA_021234595.1. Taxonomy (NCBI): domain Eukaryota; kingdom Metazoa; phylum Arthropoda; class Insecta; order Diptera; family Anthomyiidae; genus Delia; species Delia radicum. The sequence goes on along the minus strand of CM037851.1, from coordinate 74,399,682 downwards.
AATAGAACACATTTTGATTTACTCAATTAACTCGATTAATTGACCAAAATTGTTCGAGTTATTCGAAAGACATTTTAATTTACTCAAACAGTTGTTTGATTAAAATTCATCGATTAATCGAGTAACGGTTAACCAATTGAATACCCTAACCTAGGAACGCAACACATCAGGGTCGCATTTGAAAGGTTGTTTTATAACCTTTGATTTGATATACAGCATGATTTTTTATTTGTAAGGTTACTTTTCTTGATCTATACACCGGGAAATAAGCAAAATATATGTTAAAGATGGTTTCCTTCTTTACAGTTGTAGCAAATTTTTAATTAATTGTTTTTGGATCCAGAAGTATAAATCATATAGTAAAGGTAGATATTATATTTTACAATGAAACTTAAACTATGTAACAAGAAGAGTCCGTTCTTGGGTTAACCCTTATTGCAATAACATTTGGATATGTTATGAAGAATCAAAAATTAAGAGAACCGTGTATTTTTCAACTGCCCAGTCTTACATTTAGGGGCTAAAAAGCTGTGTTATTAGGGGCTAAAAAGTTGGTTGGACCTCACTTTCTGTTTTTTTTCGTTTTTTCATATTTTTTTTAAAGGAGCGATGCATAAATTTGATATCTAATAAAAAGTATTTAAAATACTCATCACCGGTATAAAGAAGCATGCTTAACTTTCGTTGTATTCGAAAAAACTCGCTAATTTTGATCGGTTTTGTACTAGGGGGTTCAGATCCAAACTCACATACATTATTCTCTATTAAGTGTTAGTGGACACGTATGTATTTCTTAATTTTTCGATATTCGGAAGCGTTTTTTTTATTTGTAACTGTATACTATAAATCTCATTTTATTATGTGAATTCCAAAAGCCTTTTCAACGATATATAATACTATACACATTTAATAAAAATTATTGCAGAAATATTCAAAAACGCATTTTAAAAGCACTTTCTATCAAAAATTAAAAAAACAAATTCTAAATATAATAATATATATAACGACTAAATGCTCACTATTTCAGAACCGTTCAACCAATTTTGATTAGTTAAAACACATTTTAAACCTTAAAACTGTATTCATAAACGAATATTAGCTTAAAATACCTACTTTAAACCTTGTGTAAAAGTTAATATTCAGTTATGAATACAGTTTTAAGGCTAAAATTTGTGTTCTAACTAAATGTATTTGAAATGCTGTTTAATACTTTTATGAATACGGGGGTAACTCTTTTAATTTTTTCAACGACGATAAGTTTTCAATTTGTATACAAAAATATATTAAAAGTGCTGCCAATAGTTTTTTTTCTTCTTTCATTTCCATGTTAAGTATGAGACAGAAAGCAGGGCTAATATAGTATTGTTATTTTAGTTAACCCACTCCTGCCTATTGGGTATTTAAATACCCAAAAAGGAGCCATCTTAAAAAAATTTATAGCTAAAGCCAGGTAAGAGTTGCATCAAATTGATTTTTTCAGGTAGGTGGAGAAAGGATAAAAATACTTTAGGAAAATGTTGGTGTAAAATTGGGGGTTGGTAATTATCTGTTCAATTGTCTGCAAATTTACATATTCTGAAAAATTGAAAGAAAGAATTAAAATTGCCTCTGAAAAATTGGAGAAGCGACACATCGGAAAACTGTATTGTTGGCTAATAATGTTAGGTATTCTTTAAAGTGGAAAAAATTTGTAGCTGGGTAGGACCACTCACTTGGGCTACAGGTATGATTTCATGACATGACCATTAAAATACGTATTTTCCAGTTTTATGAAGTACCCTTGCTTGCAATATCGATTACTTTCAAGAAAAATTAAGAGTTTTACATGAAAGAGCATAACAAAATAATTTAATTAAAAAACCACAGAGGAATTATTTTATATCAGTGGTTAATTCATAAGTCCCAAGTATGGGAAATCGAAAAGAAAATTATATCAAATAACTTCCAAAACCTTAAGTAAAGAATGTGTGAAATTTCATCGATATTGGACAATGGAATCGGGGGTCAGGCATTAACTAAATTTAAAATTACCCAGCAACATTCTATTCTATTCCGGAACTGAATGGGGTCGTACATATACGATAAGTTAAAAATTCACCAAAATTTCATGTAAGGAGTGAGATCGAATAAATCCTAACACAGATTATCACTTATAACTTTTTTTATGTTTAAAAGTGAACTTTTTTTTTGAATAAAGTTATCTTTTAAAAAGTCGTCAGATGATTATTAGCGAAATCGGATCATTACTTTGTTTACAAATGGAAGCTGAAGAAAAAGTGAGTGAAGGAGTTTTGCCATTTTTAGTGCCCTAATTGAGGAGCAGATCATTTCCAAAAAAGTGACATTATTGGGAACTTGCTTTGTAGCCTTCATCAATAATTTAAAAAGAATCTTAATATAATTTATAAATTATAGGTTTTTTTTTGTAAAAATGCTTTTTTGTTTTCACTTTTTATTCAAAGTCCATTTGTAAACAAAGTAATGATCCGATTTCGTTAATAATTTATACACATTATCTGGCGACTTTTTAAAAGATAACTTGATACAAAAAAAAATTAACTTTTAAACATAAAAAAAGTTATAAGTGATAATCTGTGTTAGGATTTATTCGATCTCACTTCTTATTATCAATGCTGTCCTGAAACACCAATAATGCGCTCTAATAAAAATTCGAAAATTTCATATAACCGAATTGATTCAGTTGCTGCAACCTCGTAAATTCTGATGTCACAACTGAATTCGGTTGGCGCTCCCGAATCGGGGATTGTGGCAACCGAATTCGTTTGTGACAACTGAATTCGGTTGGGACAACAGAATTTACATGGTTGCAGCAACCGAATCAATTCGGTTGAAAAAAAATTGGTTGACCCAACCGAATTTATTATGTGAGTGTACAAAACTTTTATTAAAAATGGGCTAAATTATTCATAAAGCTTCGGAATTTTCTAAAAATTATAGCGAACACGCGAAAAAGCATCACATTTTACAGCGAATTATTTAATTTTTATATAATTTAAATTTTACAAAACGATTATGTCGTTAAAGGATTATATGCTGTAATTTTAAGGATTTTAATCTGGTTGTATGTGATATTTCAATTAACTAAATAAATAAATAAATTATGAAAAAAACCGTGTGCGCAAAAAGTTTAGAGTATTATTCTTAATTTGTGATATTAGATTTCTTTTTATTATTTTTTATATTAATAATATTAAGATTTAACCCTCTAACGGGTAAGGCTGCCTCAGGGCAGTCGTCATACCACAAATGCGTCAAATGAACGTTTTATACTTTTAAATTTATATATTCCGATAGAAAACTAAATTTGCTAAATATTTTGCGAAAAAATTGTTCGTGTGCCGTCCACGGTTTGGAAGTGAGAAAGCTTCAAAATCAAAATTTCGTAAAATTTCAAAAACTAATTATTAAAAAAAAAAATATAGTTTTCAAAAATCTAAAAAACCAATTTAAGTTGACTAAAACTCTTTATAATAAAATATAAGTAAGATTGAGAGTTTATCTTTAATAATAAGTCCTTACTTTAGTATAAGGACTCACAGGATTTTATCAGGATTCCTCTAAAGGACATGGTCTTAACTTTGTTTTTTTTTTTGTTTTAAAGAGAAGCAACACTCAGGAAATTCTTCCTATTAATTAATGTGTTGCTTTCTTTGGAAAGGGGATAGTGGAAAGATGAAAGGTGGTGAAAGATGAAGGGCTTCAAACATGGCAACACTGTAATTGCGCTAGTAAATAAGTATTAGAACAGTTGTTGCTCGCCACCTGATGTAGAGTTGGCGAATTTATTGAAGCTTTTTGTTTCATAGCCCTGATTCATTATTTTACTTCGGTGGGGTTAAGTGCTATGGGAACACCGAAGGTGGGCGCAGCGATACATATAAGTGATAGAAAACTCATACGTATTATTTTTCTAAATTGATGTTGTCGTCACCGGGAATCGAACCCAGGACCATCTGTGTAATAGTCCAACGCGCTAACCATTGCACCACAGCGCCCACTTATAAACTAATAGACGGTTTTCTATAAAATTTTGCAAAAAGAAGACATTAAGTATTATTAGCAAAGCTTTGAAGTTTTAACAATATCAATTAAAGTTTCGATACTTTTTCGCCCAATTTCGCTTTTTCCGAAAAGCGAAAATCGCGTTATCTTCTTAAATAGGAGCCGAAAAAAAATAGTTTTTCGATTGTGGTTATATCTTGGTAAGAGAAATAATTTTTGTCCAAAACTTCTCTTTTATATGCTTTAGCATCGTAAAATATTTTGGCTCATATCGCCTAAATTAGGCAACGATAAAAAAAATTAAGATAAACAATTTTGTCGAAGAACTTATTATTTGTTTTTCGAGTTGAGCACATCGTATGAATTTCGTTGCAAAACATCGTTTGCCAGTTAGAGGGTTAAAAATGGTAAATTTTTTTCGTTTCCACCCTTTATTATAATTTAACTGAATTTGGCAAATTCTACTTGTTTGACTATATGAAAATATTTTTTTATGAAGAATTTAAAAAGAAATGATTTTAAAAAAAAAATTCATAACTGGTTCCGAATTTTAAGAGTAATACGTAACTCAATTTAGTGTGCAACGGTCCTACATTAAACAAATTATTTTTTTTTATTATTAATTAATAATCATATAATTACAAATTATATACTATTACCCTAAACGAGCACTAGCTACTATGGCCTTCGGCGCTTTGTAGCGAAAACAGACCAGTGCCTCTGGTGTGAATCGAACCCACGACCCCCGCCCTGATAAGCCAGCATGCTACCAACTAGCCTACCGGGGCGCACTTATTTTTTTTTATATTTATATTTTATATAAATTTATTATATACAAAAAATTGTTGTATACATTTTATTAAAAATGTACAGCGCGTCTATGAAGTGTCCTTAATCAGTTAAAAATTCATTTAACTCTGAAACTTTTTTTGTATTGGTCATATCCCGAAATCTCAGTTTAAATTAAAAGTTTTTGAATATTAATTCTCATTTTCGTATGGCAATATATTGTCAAATTATACGAAATTAAGTCAAGATTTTGTGGTTAATTCTTTGAAAAAACAACTTTCGATGCTATGGGATGAATACTAAAGATGTCACCCTATTATTTATAGTCAAGTGTTGGCGTTCTCTCCAAAACAACACAGAAAACAAAGTAAACTAAACTAAATACGTTGGGAATTGACTGCAAACAAAAATGTACTACAGACGGCTTCAGGCAACTAAAAACAGCAGCCAACACAGCCAGTCAGCCTGAGAAAAGCACAACGCAGTGTAAAATACTCAACACAGTCAATATATTTCAGTCATAGCCTTACACTCAAACAGGAAGGCAACCTAAACCGGCTGTTATTTGATTGAAAATGAAACAAGAAATACAAAATCGACTATTTTAAAACAAAAAAAACGCGCGTGTTTTGAAATAATAATAATAACGCAAAATTTTAATTTGGCTTTAAAATCTGTTTCTTTAATATCTAAAAATATTGCCAATAAATAAATAAAAAAAAAAAATATACATAAATTTTAAAATTACCACAAAATAAAAAAAAAAATATTTAAAAAACCAACTTTAAATGTTGGCCGATAGGTTGCTACGTTTTTTATAAAAAAAAACGGTTTAAAATTAAAAAAAAAGCGTTGGCGAAAAATAATTAAAAAAAAGTTTAAAAAAATTAGTTACAAACAAATTATAAAACTTGAAAAAAAAAATCTATAAATTTTATAAAAAAAAAGTTTTAAATATTTTTAACATAAAAAATATATAAATAAATTAAATTTATTGTATATAATTAATTTTCTACAGTTATTAAACCATTTAAAATTAAAATTATTTTCATTAAAACAACAAATATGTTAAATATTTAATTTTAACTATAAAAAATATAAGTAATAAAATAAATATTGCATTGTTCTTTCTTCACAAAGATTTTGTATCCAGCTGTGTTATTTTTTTTGTTTTTATCTGTTGAAAAAACTAAGTTTTTTTTTTGTTTTGTGTTAAAGTGAAAATATTAATTATAGTATAAAATATAGATAAAAAAATGTGTTGTTTTTTAGTTATTGTTTAATTTAATAATAACAACCACTAGGAAACATGTGCTGTTAATAATTTACTAAATTTTTAATTATTGCCACAATATAACAAATTGTTCTCTAAACAATTTGTACAATTTTTGATTTGGATTATTATTGTATTTCAAAAAAAAGTAAGTGTTAAATATTGTTATTAAAAATTACTAATTTAATTTTATATACTTTTTTTTAATATTATTTTTTAATTAAACCAAAAACTGATAAGAAGATACTTAGAACACTTAAAAGACAGAAACTGGAAAGATAAGCCCAAAAATTAGCGTTTTTTGATTAAGACTTTCTTAAAAAAAATGTATTTCCTTATATGGGAACTTATATATAAAGTTCATATAAATCTCAACAGCTGATATTGTAAATTAGAAGAGTATTTATTAAAAAAAAGATATTCTTTAATTCGGTTAGCATGTGGACTGATTTAATTTTGGCGGATTTGGAAAAAAAACCGTTTTTTAGATAAAAAAAATTAAAAATTTAAAAGAAATATAATTTTTTGATGTACAATCATTACATTATCTATTATGTGGGATATTTCTAAGCTTAATGTATGCAATTATGCTTTTTATGCTGATGATACAGCAATCTATTGTTCAGATGTTTCTCCACAGTTGATACTGGGATATATACAGAACGCTCTTAATATCTTATTTCAATATTTTGTTAAGTGGAAAATTAAAATTAATGCTGGAAAGTCACGGGCTATCTTTTTTACTAGGAAAAGAAGTCCACATAACCTACCCAGCTCAAACTTGAATTTAAATGGAACAGATATTCCCTGGTCTAATAATGTTAGATACTTGGGAGTTTTTCTGGACCGAGGTTTAACGTTTAATGACCACACGGTTCATATAATAAGGAAATATAATATATCGATTAGAATGTTATCCCTCTTGATAAATAGGAAATCAAATCTGAACACCTACAACAAAATAATAATCGTTAAATCTATATTTCAGGCTATTGCCTTATACGCTTGCCCCGCCTGGGGTATATGTGCCAAGACTCATATAAGAAAAATCCAGATCAGCCAGAACAAGTTACTCAAAATGATAATGCGATTACCTTGGCATTACTCCACTAGGAGATTGCATATTTTATGTAATGTGGAATATATTACTACTCGCATTCAGACGATACTTGACAAATTTCGGAACTCATGTAGTCATTCAGAAAATGATAACATCTCAAGCCTATATATATAGGCTTAAATCGTATTTTTTTTTTTTAATTACTAACGTGCCTATCTCGACAATTCACATGCTTTCTTTTGTGCAGAATATTCTAGCACCCTACGTTTTAAAGCTCCTTGTCTCTCCTTGCCTACTTAAAAATTATTTAAAGATACCGCCATGTTGACAAGTTAAAGTACCTAAATCTTTACTTTAAATCTCTTATTGAAGGTTTTTTTTTCTATATAAACTTTACTTCTTCCAAGCGTTTTACATTATTTTAATAACTGCTTTTTATAAGCCGCAATTATTGTTATATATGTAAGGTAGATTAAACCAAATCTCTTAAAACAAATAGTTTAAGCTTTTTATGAGAAATGATTTTGAAATAAAGACATTAATAATAATAATAATTTTTTGATGAAAGCAATTATACTGAGACAATTCTCTGCATAATATTAATTAATTTTTGCATAGAATCAATGAAATAGCAGTGGAACTAGGGTTATATATACTCTAATAAAGATCGAATGATTTAATCCAACCGAATTGATTCGGTGGCTGCAACCTCGTAATTGGGGGTTGTGGCAACCGAATTCGGTTGTGTCAACTTGAATTCAGTTGAGACAACTGAATTAACGAGGTTGCAGCAACGGAATCGATTCGGTTGAATGAAAACCGATTGACACAACCGAATTTGTTATGTGAGTATAATTGCAACGAAAAGTTGAATTTTAGACTTTTCGACTTTTGTAAAAATTTTAAAAGTCGACATTTCGACTATTCAACTTTGTCGTTTTTCAAAAGACGACTTTTTGACTTTTCGACTTTTTTCCAAGTGAAAGTTTTCATAATTTTTGTATGAAAATTTATAATTCGTGAAAAAACTAATTTTTTTGATTGTTGATAAATTAATTCGCATCTTAACGTAGCATTTATGCTTTTGTGTGGGCGTTGTGGTGTAATGGTTAGCGCGTTGGACTGTAACACGGATGGTCCCGGGTTCGATTCCCGGTGACGACAACATCAATTTAGAAAAATAATATGTATGAGTTTTCTATCACTTATATGTATCGCTACACCCACCTTCGGTGTTCCCATAGCACTTAACCCCACCGAAGTAAAATAATGAATCAGGGCTATGAAATAAAAAGCTTCAATAAATTCGCCAACTCTACATCAGATGGCGAGCAACAACTGTTATAAGACTTATCATCTCGTGCAATTACAGTGTTGCCATGTTTGAAGCCCTTCATCTTTCACCACCTTTCATCTCTCCACTATCCCCTTTACAAAGAAAGCAACACATTAATTAATAGGAAGAATTTCCTGAGTGTTGCTTCTCTTTAAAAAAAAAAAAAAAAAAATAAATACTTTTTGCAATTTTTTCAAATTTCACTATTAAAAAATTGTAGTCTTTTTTAAAAACCCCAAAAGTCATTGCCAAAAATTAAAATTTTAGTCTTAGCAAACGAATAATGTTGTGCCCATAAGCCTAATCTCATCAAGCATATTTTCAAAAGTTTAAAATCCTTTAAATCGGCAAATATTTAATGATATTTAAAGCTGCGAATGAATTTTTACACTTTAGGTATTCTATTTTAGTTCACCGTGAAATGACATGTATGAACACACAGATAAAAAATATGATTGAGCATGATTGCCGACAAAAAAACTATCATATAATAATCCTAACAATCATAAACATAATTGTAGATGATCATATTATGATCACTGGGAACGATTTTATCATATTGTAGAATCATAACCTGATTATGGGAATCATATTATGATTGTTACGTTTTTTCAATCATAACATGATGCTCTTTTTTCTGCGTGTACACAATTCATTTTTAAAAAGCCTTACTCGTCCTTTACAATTTGTCACATGAAATCCAAATCGGACCTTTTTGTAGGATGAAACCATATTTGGCGCTTTTTTCGCTCACTTTTGGGTTTTATATCATATATAACAACATTTTTGGCAACAATGTCTTTTTGTTTGTTTATTGTGTTATCTACTAAAACTTAATTTACTTTCAAGCCATAAATACATGTATGACTAATAAAAAAGTCGAAATCAAAAGTTAAATTTTCGATTTTTTCATTAGAAAAAAGTCGAAAAAGTCGATTAGTCGAAAGTCGATTTATAGAACCCTAAGTGAAACTTGTTTGTCTATTAAAACTTTTCATTAATCTATTGAACATTTTTATTAAATTTTATGAAAAATATCATTTTATGGTTAAAAGTTGCATTCAGCAATAAAGAAGTTAAAAAACTGGTTTACGAAGCTTTTCAATAATTTGAATACATTTTTCGTTCAATTTGTGACTTAATAAATAGGCTACTGAATATATTTGTTATTTTACATCGACTTAAATTCTCTCTGTGTAATTTTACATTGTAAATTGTTTTATTTGATCAAAATTACTTAGTTCCAAAGCAGTAAAAAGAATTGATTTCCATTTAAATGTCGAAAAATTAAAAAAAATCACTTGAAAATTACAAGAGTTTTTTTTATTCACTTTATTTTTTTTGCTCATACTTTTTAACTTTCAGATCCAAAACAATATAAAATGCAGTCACTAGACTTGGGAGATACATTAACTGAAACTGTAATTTCCATATCGCTGCTTGATGAAAAGTTGTATGGTGGTTTACAGGTGAAACCAAAATTTTACGATTTTAAAACTTTTGCAGTCATTTCCATTTTGCGCGTCAATTTTTTGCATCTGGCATTCACAATTTTATTTAGAATTGGCTAACGTTTTGCGTGTACAAAGTTACTTTGTTTACCTGTTAATAAAAATAACCTGTAGAAATAGCAGAAAAAGGTACTAAAAATTAGTTAAAATTGAGCTTGCAGAAAAAAACTAGCAGATTTTTTACTAAATATTTGTAGAATTTCTACAAATATTTAGTAAAATGTTAAATTTACAAATATTTAGTTATATTTGAGCTTAATTTTAGTTAATTGAAAGTAACAAAATAATCTGCTAAAATCAGCAAAAACATTTACTAAATATTAGTAGACAAAAAAATCATTAAAAAATATATAATAAATAAAACTCTGCCCTTATAAAATCAGCAATCTACAATTTTTTTAGCAAAAATTTTGTTGATTTTAGCAAAATAAACTGTTATCTGCATTCTACTAAATTTGAGGTAAAAATAGCAAAAATTGTGTTTACAGTTTTTGTTTGCTATTTTGAGTCTACAAATATTAAGTAAAAGTTTTTGCTAACTTTAGAGAGAAAAATGCTATTTTCAATTAACTAAAATTCACATCGAATATAACTAAAATTTTGTAAAGTTAACAAATTTGTTTTTGCTGTTATTATATTATTAATATTTAGCATAAAAATTGTTAAATTTAGGATTTTTTTTCTGCAATGTAATTTTTAACTTATTTTTAGTAGCTTTTTTTTGCAATTTTTACAGGTTTATTTCTATGAAGTTCCCAAATAACTTTCTAAAACAAAAAAATTTAGTTGAACACAAATGTTTGTTTTTTTTTGAGGGGGGAAATAAATAAAATAGTTCGCTTTAAAATGTTTAAAATCGGGTGTTTGGTAATTTTCGAATTATTAAACTTTAAACCGCCATAACGTTTGCGCCCCTTGTAGAATGTGATCCACCCAAACGGATTTGACGTGCCTAAATGGTGGTTTATTATCGTATAAAATCATATTAATGTGTAAAGTCCTAAAAAGTTTAAACAAAACATGTTAACACCAATTTTAAATATTTTGCTTTAAAATGCACATTTTTAAGAACGTCTTTTGATATTTTACTAAAATCTGCGTTTTTTTTTTATCACGAAGACAAAAATAACAGAAAACTACAATTGATAACTGCTTCGAGAAGACAACGTAAATTTTCAAATTTTAAACTACTTCTTGAGTCATAAATTATTTAAATTGCATATTTTACTATTTTTAATGCATATTTTATGTACATAAAATACTATCTCCATACTATTGAGAGTATAAGCTTTAAATAATGTATCCAAACACTTTGAAATTGGTTTACATTTTTTATTGACAATTCACAATTAAATATTTAATTAAATCTTTTAAAATATTTAATTAAAAATAAATCAAATTTTAATTGAAATATTTATTTGTAATATTTTTTTTTGTATGTTAAATGATATTGTGTGATCGAATTTTTAAAATTTTATGTCGCGGTGCCTGTTTTTTATTTATAAATTGTGTTAGTTTAATTGTTTATTTAAAACAATTTTTTATTTACCTTGTAAAATGTCCGAAGGTGTTTATTTTAATCACCTAAGTATTTGCATAATTAATGCAAAATTTATTTGCGGTTGTACTTTTTTTTGAGCAAAAACTAACGCGTAGTTGCTCTTTTGTTTTTTGTTTTGTGCAGGTTAGATAACTTTAAAACATGGATGGTAACCGATTCGATGCGGTTATGGGTAAGGGTAACGCTATTATATTGTATTTTATTTCTGTAACGGTATTGTAGCGGTAATTTAAGTTATTTCCGTAACGTTATTTTAATGATAACGGGTTATCAGTTATTTCGGTAACATTATTTTAAGGGTAAAGTTATTTAGTTATTTAGATACACATAGAAAAAAATTTAGCTTTTTGCCAACTGAAATTTGATTACTATGACTTAAATTGGGTTATTACGAATTTCAGTCTGTTGGTATGACTAAACATTAGTTTTCACAAGAAAGATCTGTTAATTTAACTAAATTTTAGTTGCAACACCCATAATATTCAGAAATCTAATTCAAATATCGTTGTAATAACTGAATTTATAAGTTGTTACCAATAAAAGTCACTTTTTAATTCGGTTGAAACTTTATTTTTCTGTGCGTAACATCAATGCACACCCTGATATTTTTAGCCCCATTATGACCGAATTGCAATGACTGGCTAGTTTATGATCAAACTTTTTTGAAAATATTTCTATTCGCAGCGATTGTTGTTTTTCTGGTTTTGTCAGATTATTTCGGTAACGGTATTTTAAGGATAACGCTATTTCAATTATTTCGGTAACGGTATTGTAAAGATAACGGTATATTAGTTATTTCAGTAACGGTATTTTAAAGATATTGGTATTTTAGTTATATCAGTAACGGTATTTTACGGATAACGGTATTTCAATTATTTCGGTAGCGTTATTTTAGGGATAACATTAGTCAATTGAAAGGGTTTTGAGCCAAAATCTATATAATCTATATATTTAAAATTTATTTTTGAAGTGAATGCCATTATCAGGGACCGGAAGTTCATGGAAATGCATGTTTTTTAACCCCTTAGGTCTGAGAACAGGGTAAACAAAATATCTTTCCGAATCATAGAATTTGTGTTAAAATGGCATCGATTTGTTAGTGCATATTTTGCTTTAAATGCGGATATATATAGCATATTTTTACGTATTGTACTTATATTTTTACTGCATTTTTTTTTTTAGCTATAAATGCATATTTTTATTGAAATTTTCTTAGTTTTGTGTGAAAAAGTGTCTCTTAATTTTATGTTACGTTTGACAAATAAAAGTAAATTTTTTCAAAGCGATTTTTAACAACGTCTGCAGAAAATATATTAAACAATACAAATTAAATATTTAGAAATTTTTACAATTTAACAAATTAATAATTTAAAGAACCTCTCTTTTCACGGGTTTTGTACATTTTCTTTGAAATTATCAAAATCTGTTTAATCTTTTATAATAAAGGGTCCGCCGTATAACGTTTTTTTTTCCGATGCCGATTTTGCAAAAAAAATCATCTTTTCAGATGAAGCTCATACTGTATGGTCAGCCGAGGCAGCCATTTGAATGAAATTATTTTCCATTATTAACCGGAAGGATTGTACTTTCAAATAAAAAAGAAATTTGAGAAAATATTCAGTAGTTTTTTTTATAGCATTTTCAAAAAAAAAAAAGTTATTTGGCGGACCCTTTACTACCCTGTACTCTGTTCGCTTAATCTTTTAAAAAGCTGAAGAGGAATTTTGATAGTTTCGAAGAAAATTAACAAAAATCCTGAAAAGAGACCCAGGAAAAAATTACACATTCCAAAAAGAAGGTGATGCCCACACTTGCTTACATATCCCATTGCCAAATTGAGTAACTGCATTACCAAACACATTCCAAAGATAGAGTCAAAAAAGCAAGTAGTATTGTAATCAATTCTTTAAATTTAAACCATAAAGCATGAACTCAATAACAAAGTAATTATTTACTTAAAAGAAAATAACAATGTTATTAACTTATATGTATAACTTGTTGTACTAAAGAAGTAATCATATACTTTTTCTTAATAAAAGGACGTTATTGGAAGTAGTTCCTAATTTAGAAAATAAAAAGTAATGCAGTTTTAACGAATTTATTTTATATATTTTTTCAAACAAATTTTTATTTGCATGAATATAATACTAAAAACAGAAATAGCATGTTGCCAAAATTTTGTTAAACTGTGGTTGGGTATAAATTAGGGATGAGCACGTGAGCAGAAAATTGTGAGTGAAAGTTGAAATTACTGACGTGAGTGAGTGTAAGAAATATGTTCGAGGGTGAGTGTGCGTTAGTCATATTTTTGTTTTAAATTTCCATTTTTAATTATTCTTTTTTGTGAAAAATTTATATTTTCGTGGTTTATAGCTCCAAAATTATGGCAAACCCATGTTATCATAACATTTCGATGTTTCACATTTTAGGATTATATTTTTTCCGGATGAGGTTTGATCGTTATATTTGGGTGACTCAGGAGAATCACGTGTGAGTAAAAGTTGAATTTACTCAAGTGAGCTTGAGTTAGTGGAAAAAACGTCCTGAGTGTGCGTGATAACAATTTCCCCTCGTAATTTAGTAGTTTCTTTAATGTTTTAGTTGTAAGTTGTAAATGAAAGTACGTCTTATTTTTTCTATTAAACTATTTTTTTTCTTTTTTGTGTAAGTAGTTCGTGGTTTTAACATGGAACTATTTCTTTATTAAAAAATGTGTGTAGTTCTTAAAAATATAAAGTAAATAGTTCTTCGACCTAAAAAAATAATCAATTCTAAAGAATCATTATTTTAGTCTCACGCCCTGTTAAAAGAATCGAGTAGGTAATCTAGTAAAGAATGCGTTCTTCCCAAAATGTTTGATTACAAACCCCCTTACCTTTTCGGAAATTTTTTGCTGGGGAGTTACTTGAATGGTTTATTTTTAAGCCATTTTCATTTAAAGTTAATTATATATTCTCAGCTTATAAAACTTAGTTTGGATCCTCTTTAGTCTATATGCTCGTTGTTAATTTATTTTATTGTGTTGTGGCACTTATTATTTATTTTAATGGCATTCAAAAAAAAAAAAATAATAAGTGCATGTATTTATAATTTTTAGTGCATATTTTAAAATTTTTCATGCATATCATAGGCGCCTTAGGAAGTTCCTGTCCCTGGTCATTATAAAATACCCTTTGAAGCAAAGTTTATGAAAACGGAAAAAATGGGCAATTTTTGCCCAGGCAAGATATTAGTCTAGATATTAGAATAAAGTTTAGTGGAGTTTTGTTTCTTATCCAGTCAATGAGTAAAACCTAAAGGCCCAACTATATTTAGCAAAGTTGAATTAAGGGTATAATCGATTGTATGAAAATATATTGAAGCACCCATATTTAGTTTAAGTCAACTTTCATAAAGTTCCATCTCTATTAATTTGGTTAATTTGTAAGCGAAACACATCGTACCCAACTTAACCAAAATAATTCAAACGTTCAAAAGAAATTTAATAAATAACAAATAAAAAAATTAATAAAAACAAAACAATATAGAATTTATTCGCGAATCTGGCGAAAATTATAAAACTCAACTAACAAGGAAGATATCCCGAAACGGATCGGCAGATCTTAATGAAGTTCGGAAATGTTGTTTAGGCGTTACAAAGTGGGGTCAAAAATGACCCAATTTTAAAGTTTATTTTATTTGATTTCATTCTATTAAAATAGCTATACACAAATTTGGTATCAAATGAAAAGTTTTTCGGGGACTCATTCACTGGTGTACAAATTATGCCCAAAGACATTCAAGTATTTTTGTTATTCACAAAATGTATTTTGAGTAACTTTAAATCTGGCGTTTTATTAAGCAATTTTAGTTGCATTAAGCTAAAAATAATGCATAGCAATGCCTATGTAATTTAAGCTAGGGTATTTCAGAGCTTTTTTCGATATTTGATACCGTTCGGTTTTTATGCGGCTTTTCTTGAAGAGCCTTTTTCCACTATATTACAAATAATTGAAAAATGTGGCAACACTAAGTCCACTATATAGGCAATATGGGTACCAAAAAAAATTTTTTTTGAGTACTTTAGCTCTGCGTACAAATAATTCTTGTTTTCGTATACTAAAAACAAGTTTTCATACAAAAACAAATTAATTTTTAACTCTACTTTTTATTCCTTAAACGTGAGACTGGGCAGCTAAAAAATAAGTGTCTCTTTTTTTTTGCTCCTTTACAACATATACAAAGTGTATTAAAATCTGCGTCTTCGCGTCGGGATACCTCCCTTGTAAGTTAAATATGGTTGTTCTTAAATTTGAAAAATAAATTAATCTAAATGTTGAACCGAATTCCCTAAAGGTAAGACAATTTAAGCTTGAGCATTTGTGGTATTAAACCATCTCACAACATTTTGAAATACCAATTTTTTGTTTGGATTATATATATATATATATATGTATGCACAGCGCATAGTCTAGAGACATTTATTCGTTCCCCCGCATAGTTTAGGGACATTTGCTTACTTTGGGGACTGTCCCCAAAGTTTTCGCGCCTTTTCATACATCTAGCGTATTAGATGAGGACAATTTTTTCCATACACCGCATATTCCGGCGACAATTTTGGGCGTGTCCCTAAACTATGCGCTGTGCATACATATATATATATATATATATATATATATATATATATATGTATGCATAGCGCATAGTCCAGAGACATTTATTCGTTCCCCCGCATAGTTTAGGGACATTTGCTTACTTTGGGGACTGTCCCCAAAGTTTTCGCGCCTTTTCATACATCTAGCGTTTAAGATGAGGACAATTTTGTCTATACACCGCATATTTCGGCGACAATTTTGGGCGTGTCCCTAAACTATGCGCTGTGCATACATATATATATATATATATATATATGTATGCGTAGCGCATACTTTAGGGACATGGCCAAAATTGTACCCGAAATATGCGGTGTATCGAAAAAATTGTCCTCATCTTAAACGCTAGATGTATGAAAAGGCGCGAAAACTTTGGGGACAGTCCCCAAAGTAAGCAAATGTCCCTAAACTATGCGGGGGAACGAATAAATGTCTCTAGACTATGCGCTGTGCATACATATATATATATATGTATATATATATGCATATATATATGCATATGTATGCACAGCGCATAGTCCAGAGACATTTATTCATTCCCCCGCATAGTTTAGGGACATTTCCTTACTTTGGGGACTGTCCCCAAAATTTTCGCGCCTTTTCATACATCTAGCGTTTAAGATGAGGACAATTTTTTCTATACACCGCATATTCCGGCGACAATTTTGGCCATGTCCCTAAAGTATGCGCTACGCATACATATATATATATATATATAAATATCCGCATTCTCATTCCGAAACATCTTTCGCAATATTTCGTATCATATCAGAGATTTCCAGTATCAAATTTGATCTACCTGTCAATTTTGCATACAAAAATTAAAATATGTGTAGTTGTTCAATTATTGACCAAACTTCAAACGTGGTTGTTGGTAGATACTTTTTTGTGTTTTTCGGGTTGCAAAAAATAATAGAGAGTTAGTATATTAGAGATAACTTTTTTATTTCGAATCTGAAAATAACTATCCTTTATGATGTGGAATTGTTAATATTAATTTATATTATGAACAGGGAATTTTTTAAATTTATTTCAAGAAAGTGTTAAAAAACATTATGGGAGCGATTGATGATGGGGCACATACGCCAGACCACAAGGCGGAAAGGCAAACAAAGCCATAAATTGGTATAATTTATAAATACGTATACGTATACGTTATATTAATTCGTTACATGCTTATATACATATGTTGCACTGGTCAGACTTGATTATCTTTAAAAATATTAGTATAATTGAATTGTTTTATAAATTTCTTGCTGAAAATAATTCAGTTGTGTTAACCGAATTTTGTTGTAAAAATTTTAGTCGGCAAATACCTACATTTGTTTTCTGCGCTCACAAGAACTTTTCCATAAAAAATCAGCAGTTATTTACAAATTTAATTGGTAAAGTTGTTTCAATTGAATATGCAGTTAAATTACCACACCCGAGTAAAAAAAGTTTATATAAAATTATATATGATGAGCTATTTTCCGCAAATGTAAGAGGATATAATTTGATCCGAAAAATGGTTCTATTAAATTGTAGATTAAATTGTGGATCTAATTATATTTAAATATGTACAATTTAATAAAAAACTATGCTATTCTATCCGAGTTTGGTCCCGATATAATTACATCTAATTATATTATTTTTGATTAGATATAATTAGATAAAAATAGATACATAATAATCCAAATATATTTATATTAAAAGGTAATAAGTTGCAAATATTTGAACCAGCAAAAAAAACTGGATCTGGGACAGTGAAACCTTACAATTTGACTCCCAGGAACTTGTTCAAGAAACGTTTCTATGTAATCGGTGGTAAAATAAGCTGTTCTAGGTTTGTTATTTGTAATGGAAATCGATTTCGCAAAATTGTAAACTATTTTCGTAAAATATTTTGCGATTTTTGAATTATATTTAGTTACATAGAAACTGACTTAGTAAATTTTTTTCAGTTTTAGATTATATACAGTCAAGGAATAAATTCTACATACACCCTACGGATTTGAAGTTCTAGTGAATTAGTAGCGATAATTGAAAAACATTTTATATCAATGTTTAAGGCATTTAAAATAAAGATTATTTGAAGAAAAAAAAAATTTGAATAAAATAAAACATAGAAATTTTTAGGGAAAAACATAATTATTAGCGGGAAAAAAGTCTACATACAGCGTGGCAACTAATTACATCTTATGGAGAAAGTGCTAAGATAGTTAAATTAAGTCGTGCTACTGTACAGAAATTATAATAATACCAATAGTACCGAAAGTAAGCCACGATCTGGCAGACCTAAGAAGCTTTCGAGACGCGATGTTAGCAGTATTATTAAAGTAGTCAACCAGAATCCAAAAATAAGTGCCCCAAAATTGGCGGAACACATCGAAAAATGTTCCAATATAATTGTTACTCCACGAACAATAATAAATGTTTTACATGACAATGGATTTAATAGCAGAGTGGCACGCAAAAAACCACTAAATTCAGCGAAGAATCGTAAATTTTGCTTTGAGTTTGCTGAAGCACATCTAGACAAGGATATGGATTTTTGGAAGCGTGTTATATTTACCGACGAAAGTAAGTATAACATTTTTGGAAGTGATGGTCGATCCAAAGTTTGGCGAAAACCAAACACAGAACTTGATCCAAAGAATATAATACATACTGTCAAACATGGTGGTGGTAACGTTATGGTTTGCACAAGTTGTTCGAGAATGGCTTCTATACTATGCCCCAAGACAGCTCAATTCACTACCCCAGTCTCGACTTAAACCCTATAGAGCACATATGGGACGTTTTGGAAAAATCGGTACGAAAATATAACATTAGTAGCCGTGAAACATTGAAAACCGCCCTTATTCGTGCATGGTCCGAAATAACACCCGATATTACAGAAAATTTGGTGAGATCAATGCCCCGTCGTCTTCAAGCAGTTATTGATGCTCAAGGTGGACCGACCAAATACTAAAACGAATAATGTTTAATGTATGTAGACTTTTTTAATTTTCTTCACAAACTCTATAAAACCCCTAAATGAAATTGTGTATGTAGACTTTTTTCCTTGACTGTATAAGTATGTCTTATATTTTTCATTTAACGTTTTTAAAATGCTATTAATCTGACTGCTTTCTATTGAAATTACAAAGATAACCACTGTATTCTTATTTGAGATATATATTTGATACACAAATGTTAGAATTGATCCCTATTTTTAGCGGGTTTTAGAATTTTCCCTAATTTTTACGGTTTAAGCAACATTTTATCGCTAATATAGTAATTGACCTTAACAAATGATCATGGAGTAGAAAGGGAACGTTATAAGGAGGTATATCAGAAAGAAAAAAATTATTGAAATATTGCAAAACGCGCTAGTTGTCAAAAATTTTATATGGCATCAAAGCTTTTCGAGATGAACCGAGAATCTAACTTTTAGTATGATATGTGAATACCGTTGTGCGAAAAAATCAGCCAAAAATATTAATATTTGAAAAAGTTTAACCAACAAAACCCTACTTTTGTGACAAATATCAAAATTAAGGTTTTTGTTAGGAAAACGTTTGCACATTGTTATTTTACCGTCATATAGACAGTCGCAATAAAATTTTAATTAATATGCCTTTGGCAAATTTAGAAAGGTTAAGGTTAAGAAGAAGAATAAACGCTTTTCTTTAAAAGTTATAAACACTATTAATTTTCAAATCAGACTATTTATACTAGTTTCTGCCGTTTTTATTTAAAGGCGTCATCAGTGATTTTCCATTTAAATTGTATTATTATTTGTGTCTTATAATTGTCATATTGTCTCTATATGATACATTTTTTCAACAACCTGCGGCTGTAAGAATCAAATCTGCGCTTCTTCTTACATTACAAACGTAACAATACTAATTCATGACCGTTAAGCGATCGCACCCAAGTATGGCCTCGAATGTAATGCAGCTAAATTTGCAGTTTTCTCTCCTATTAGCTTTTTCTGTTATTGTATATTATACTCAGAATTGACCAACACTAATAAACACAAATATTCTATTTTTAGATTTTTTGTTTATTTTTCTAATCACCTCCGTCTCTATTTCACAACATTACCAGATTGACGTATGGGTTTTACGTCCAGAGTTGACAACTTTGCGTTTATGTTGATACATCGCCACAAGGCAAATTTTATAATGTATTTTAGTACAGTTTTCAGCTGAATATTTTGAAACATACTTTTCGCAAAAACTCGGGGTCAATGCAGTAATGTAAAGTTTTTTAAAAATCTCGAATTTTGCATAAAAAACATTTGACAAAATAACAGTTTTCTTACAAATAGAACTTCTCATTAATGACTCTTTAAACTGTGTGACCATTTGATTAGCTCGATTAATTACTTAGCGATATAATTCGAGAAAACCGAAAAACTTAGAAAAAAAAAACTCTAACAGCGAGTTTAGTTTTAAGCTTTAGGAATCAAATATATAATATACACTGGTCTTGTACTTAGATTTCAACCGAAACATTTTCGATTTATTGTATTAGACTGAAAACATATAAAATCAACCACTCGATTTCCTCCAACAATTCTGATTTCAACTAAACTTAGTATAGAAGGACAGCTAATCCCAACGGATCTTGGAATATCGCGTTTCAAAATATGAAAAAAAGTAGTCGTATATAATAATCCATATCTTTTTAACGGCTTCATCTACGAGAGTCATTGATACCTCAGTTTAAAGCTACTTAAATTGTAGTTTTACTAGATCACACAAATTATTCACTTCTCCACTGCAAAATATATTGTTTTCAAAAACAGCGGTCCCAAAAGCTGTATGTAAAAAACAGCTTATTTAAACAAGAATTTTTTTTTATGTTATCTTTTTTTCTACTACATTTAGTATCTTTTTTTAGATTTTGCTCCATAACTTTGAATCCAGTAAGAGCTCCACATATTAATTTGGCAACTTCATAATTTAACAAATTATATTTAAATATTTTTTTTTTTGAAAATTGCATTTTACTTCCAAAAAGTAATTTATATTTAACATATACTTCCAAAAAGTTATTTTTTCACTTATTTGATTAAAAGTACGACAGCAGTGGCTTTAAAATTAGATATCAGTGAATCACGTAGCTTTAACTGTTAAAATATGGATGATTAAGTACGACTACTTTTGTTAAATTTTAGATTTTTTTAAAACACGATATTTACATAACCGTTAGAGCTAACAACCCAAAACTTGTACGATGACATATCTATATGACACTTACTTTATATACCAAGTTCGTTTAAAATTGAATAGAAGTCGAAAATTGGATATATTTTGATGGTTTTATATGGAATGAGTCATATGCTTATTTTTGTATATAAAAACATCATGATGATGCGTCAAATTTTAAAGTAACTTTGCGAATAAACTCTAGTATACATCGAAAAATAAAGTGCGCCGTTGAAATCAGCATTCCCAAAATATATAGACTTGATGGTCATAACGTCATTATTTTTTTTTATGTC
This sequence comes from Delia radicum, assembly GCA_021234595.1. Classification (NCBI taxonomy): domain Eukaryota; kingdom Metazoa; phylum Arthropoda; class Insecta; order Diptera; family Anthomyiidae; genus Delia; species Delia radicum. Next base: position 74,378,022 of record CM037851.1, on the reverse strand, counting down.
ATGCAGTATAATTGATGTTTTGAATATGCAAATGTTGGATTTTAGGTAAAAAAGAGTTTTTCCAAAAAATTAGCTTGTTTAGTAACGTCAGCACTCTGAAAGAAAGTGGCGAATGCTCCCTTTTCTACCCTACCAATGTATTGTGCCATCAGGCTTGCCAGACTTTGAAGATTTGGGTATTTTTTGTTGGTTTTGGGCAAAGAAATTTTTAATTGGGTACAGGAGATTTTTTGGGGATTTCAAAAATAATTTGGGGATTTTTTGGGGATATTACAAATGTTTTACAAATTTTTTACTTAAGTATAGATTTACAACACAATCAAGCAAATTAACCCTGGTTTCTACAACACGCTCGCCTCTACACGAACGGGTGACTACATGTATTTTGTTTTTGCATTACATGTATTTTGTTATTGTTTTTAGACGAACGTGAAGCAAAACGTGTTCTAGAAACAGGGCTTAAATACTACATGACACCTGCTTTTTCTTAGCAACTCTACTAGGATTTTTATATGAAAAATTCAAAATTTTCTTAAAACATTTTTTAAGAAACCGCTGATAAATCTTAAAAAAAAGCAGATGTTATAAAGACTTAAAACGAATAACTTTCAGATCAAATTAATGAAATATTAGATAAAAATATATTTATAAAAGATACAATTTTTGTATCTTAAAAAAAAAACAATATCTTTACACCTTAAAATTTATCTTCATAAGGCTCTTCTTCTCTTTTTGTTCACAAAATATTAAAATCTATTTGCTTTTCTGAGCCATTTGTTAGATAACTTCCTTTAAATATGTAGGATTGTTTACGACTCCTAAAAGAAACTTTTCTAAAATTCAGTCGGTTTTTATCCATTAACTCAATTTAGATAGTTTTTGTATGTAGTATTAAATACAAATTTGGCTTCTTTTATTTTAAAACGTCATATAAATTGTAGGGAAAAATGCGTATAATTTGAAAATTTTAAGAAGAACTATTTTTATGAATATGAATTTTTTTTAATTAAAAATGTCTGAAATTGAATTTCTTAATTTTAAAGTCGGTTTTGTGGATGTAATAAAAGTCGAAGGATCTCCTTGCAAAATTATAAAAGTTTGAGAATTTAGAGAAGGTGTTCGAAAGGTAATTTTGAATTTGACTATTTTTCAAAACTAATTTGCAGTGATATTTTCATCAGTTACACACAAATTTTATCTGTGAACTAAATTTGGGCTTATTACCCAAAGAATCGGAGCTCTGACATAACTAAGAAATTGTTGTATTTGGGGTTTTTTTTTTGGGATATGTTTTGATTTGAAATCAATAAAAATTATCCTGTTAAATGTGGGCAAATTAAATAAAATATTTTAACTATTTAATAATATTTAACTAACTCTCAACATTTTTTCTAATTGAGGATTTTTTGGGGATATTTTTTGATTTGTTTGGCGATAGGGCAAAAAAGTATCTGGCAAGCCTGTGTGCCATTTTAAACTGGCCTTAATTTGCATCAACGTTTCTGTATTTTAAAATTATGAAAATGAGCCATCAATTATCAAAATCGGGCTAAATATCAGCCTAAATATCCGGCTAAATATCAGCATGTCGAAATTTTTATTTTTTTTTTTTAAGTTTAAAACACATAGAGGTATCGTCTTTAATATTTTATTCAAAAACACATGTCAAATATTTTGTTAAAATGAACACGTCTGCTAAATATCAAGACAAACAAAAATCGTCATGGTAAAAAGTGCTCGGTTCGACATGGAATGACTCATATACTTTATAATATTGTTTGTTTGTGTTTCATGTTTTCGAATACAAACAATCCATTGTACGTCTAGAAAATTTATTATCAAATATATTTAAATAACTTTTGATTATATGACCTCTTTGCTCCGCATAAATTTCTAAAAACCACACAAGGTATAAAGTAAAAAAGTTCTTTGTATTTTCGTTTTTGTCTCAAAACATAACAGATAATCTTCAAAATATTTATATTAAAAATAAGCATTGACGTTAAATGGTTTCAAAAAATATTTAATTAACTATAAAACATGATAAGCCATAAATAATATTTTATTAACAATACATATGCTTATTAGTATCACCATTGACTATATAAGAGTAATATAATACATCAGTAACTATTAAATGATTGATAGAATTTATTTGTACTAAAAATTGATTTTATTTTTTAAAAAGTAGCTTTTTAAATGCACTAAACGGTGTGAAATAAAAATAGTAGGGGAAGTTAAAATCTAAATAGTGAAAACTAAATAATAAGAAAAAAATTCGACTTTATGCAATCAAAAAAGCATTAAAATAAAACAACAAAAAAAAACAAACATTTGAAAAACATGATCAAATGTTGCATCAGTGGGTTTCTATCCAACTCAGTCTCTCTCTATTTGCCCTCTTTTTATTTGTTCGTAAACTCGCACGCAGCAACTGAAAACATGTTGCAGAAATTTAAAAGTCTAAACTAATTTTTATCATATTTTTGAATAATAATTTAATAAAATTTTTATTTTTTCAAATATTAACGATAAAATAAGCAAGATAAAATTAAAATACATGAAATTTTAATAGAAAATAACAAAATGTAAGCAAAATAAAAGTGAAACACTCGCAACAATTTTTTTATCAACATGTTGCAATTACATTTTAGTATACAAAATATTTTCAGGCATGCAAATGCCTTAGTTCGGTATTTTGTTGCTGATAGGTGTGGGAATTAAAGTCTCTCAATTTGTATATACTCTTTGGTTGCATGTGTTTCAAGAAATATTTCATAAATACTAAGGAGTGAGACCGGAAAAATATCCGACAAACACTTTGAATTACAACTTCTTTTAAATACGACGCTGAACTTTTTTTCTTATCAAGTTATCTTTAAAAAGGTTGTCAGATAACACAGAGCGACAGAAAAAAATACCTGGGAAGTGATACTATTTTTCTGGTAAGTGTTGCCGAGTGCAAAAAAAAACTGTTTTTGAATTTGCCAAACCCCACCAAAATTTTAAATTACGGGTAAAAACCAGTTTTTCGTACCTTTATGCACTTATAAGCCTGTAACTTAGTTGAATATCATCTGATTTTTTTCTCAGCGAATTTAGAAAGAAGATAAAAGTGAGACCTCTCCAATGGTATATACATTATATAAGTTAAGTTTTTTTTTTGATTTTTTCATCATATTTCAAATTTGAAAATGTTTTTACAGAGTCCCAACAGAACCACACACTCCCAAATAATGGGTAAAGTAATGTATCGCCATAGGGCTTCACGCATTACATTACACCTTACTTCACTGAAGAATGAGCCTTAAAGTAATGAGTGGACTCATTTCCTTGTAGGGGGTTAAGTAGCTGGTTACTTATACGGTTACATGGTAGAAAAAGATTTTCATAAAAAAAAATGCATAACAATTTTTTTTAAAAATATTTTTTTTAATTAAATAAATAACGGGGTCATGCTGGGGTTCGAACCTGGGGTCTTTGGTATTTAACAATTAGTTAGGCTAGAACTCTACCAGCTGAGCTATCGATACATATAATATTTTATTGCTTAAAAATGTAAATGAGTTATTGTGCTTCGTGTTTTCGTTCGTGATATCAAAATATACACCTTACACTCATGCTTACAAAAAATCACAAAGTAATGTATCTATAAATAGATTTTATAAAATATATATAAATAATTAATTTACGTTTATAATTCATGCATTATGTAATTGATGATCGGTAAGTCATTATTTTATGTTTTGAAGTAATGTAAAATTTAATGATGTATCATTACAAGGTAATCTATGAGTGTTCAATTATTAGTAACTCATTACTTTAGGTTTTAAAATAATGTTGAATGAAAGGAGTATATATTACAATATAATGCATTATGTTACCAACTATAAGTAACTTATTACTTCTTGTTGGAAAATAATGATACAGGTAAGGAGTACACATTACAAGGTAATGCATTACTTTATCGCACCCTTTACCAAAGTTTAGCTTGGGTATTTTGTAGAGGAACAGTACTATATATGAATTTATTAGAAAACCAAATTGTATTTTTTTCAAATATTTTGTGTTAATAAAAAGTTTAATAACTCAGTCAATTTTTAACTTACTTTTAAAAACGAAGTTGCGGTTTATTCACAAATAAACTTGCTTTGTTAATAAATTCATATATAGTCCTTTACAAAATTCTTTGTAAAAACGTCTCCAAATTTGAAAAATGGCAAAAAATTTAAAAAAAATGTTTTTGCTGTAGAAATTCACACTGATATCTCAAGTTAACTTAAATAATATATACATCATTGGAAAGGTATCACTTTCTTCTTTCTAAATCCACTTGAAATAGGATGATATTCAACTAACTTACTAGGTTATAAGTGTATAAAGGTACGAAAAACCGGGTTTTTATACGTAACTCAAGATTTTAAAGGTGTTTGGCAAATTTCTAAAACACATTCTTGTTGTACTCGACAGCATTTACCAGCAAAATAGTATCACTTTACAGGTATTTCATTCTTTCTTGTATCACTGTGTAATGAAAAATATTTTACTGATAGACTCATTTTTTCGCTTACAAATGGAATCTGAACTAAAAATGAGTAAGGCAATGTATCCTAATGTGGCCCTACACCTGATATTTGGGCTATATAAAACAACCAAGTGGCATATTCCAAATCCAAATACATCTGCTGTAAGAGCAACTCCTTGGACATTTTGCAGCTAAAGATCATTTTCTTGTGGCAACTAAATTAAAACAATTATATAACAATTTTCAAAACAACTCTAAATGTCCAATTTAGGAAACAAAGTGGACATGAATTAAAAAACTCTCTAAAAGCATATAAAATTAGGAAAATTAGAAAATTAATTAAAATCGACGAACATTTGTAGTAATATTCACTTTTGTTTTGTCCCTTAAAATGTTTTAGTATCATTTAAATCTGCTTAAGTGGTTGCCATATGTAATACTAACTTTTTTAATTGTGGTAAACAAACGATATTTTGTTCGTTGTGAAACATGTTGAAAATTTGTCTACGAGTAAAATAGATGAGAGCAGTTTAAAAAATATTAAAAATTGGAAAAAAAATCCAAAAAAAAAAACATAATATATCAAAAGGTCCACTTTAGAAAACATTATAAAAATTAAATTTTTAACATTTTAGTTTTATTTATTGTGTTTGTTTATGGAATCAATTATTTCTATTAAAATTATGAATAAAATTCTTACCGTTTACAAAAATCAGACTTGGAAAACTCTTTAAAACATATTTGTTATTCACTTTTTATGTTTACGTATATTTACACTTTATATTGGGGGTTTTTTTTTTTAAGACACAATAAAAGCAAGATAAACGTGTGATAGCGGAAATAAAACTCGATGACGTTGACAGTTTTGACATATTAATGCAACAACACGAAATAAAACGAAACGTCCACAATAGGGGACATGCCGCATACATTCCCTTAATAAAGTGTTTTTTTGCATCTTTGGTAATCTAATTGACATTTCCAGGCTATTTCCAAAAAAATTACAGTATTGGAAATTTGTTTTGTAGCATTCATCAATAATTTACAAAAAATTGTAATATCATTTGATTGTTCTAAGTTCTGGATATCTATATATCCATCACACATAGCTTTGCATACGTGTCGTATGAGCAATAAATAATTTATGTAATAAAATTACACAGAAATATTGAAATATATATGAAGGACAATATTTAATGTATATTTTCTCCAAAATTAATACGGGTTACACTACAAAACTTTCTGGGCGGATAAAAAAACTTCTGGACAATTTTTAGAAATAAAAAATTCAATAAAAGTTTAGGCCGATTTTTAGATAAATTGAGTTTGTATTACTCTAAAAATTCGGAACTTGTTTAAATTTTTTTTTTTAATTTAAAATTTTTTAAAATTCTTTATAAAAAAATTTATTTATAAAATACAATTTCTAGGAATTTCCGCATTCAGTTAAATAATAATTAATAATAAACTAAAAATAATTGGAAAATTTGTCAATATTTAACCAGGTCTGAAAAAATTTAAAAAGTTCTATTTTTCTTTAGCCTCTTATAGAAGAACAAATACAGTTAGTTTGGCATTGCTGCGATATACTTTTTCCTGTGGCGGGTCAGTTCGCTTCGCTTTATTACGATCACCAATTCCTGTTTCGTTTAACTCTAATATAATTATTTACTAATCCCCAAACAATTAAAAAACTAAAAATTACAGATTACATTTTTACTTCTAAAACATTAAAAAAGCAAGCTTGTCTATATTTTTTTACTCACTTGCATGGTTGTCAGATTTATTTTGCCGTTTCTTGACAGAGTACGTTTGAAAAAAATAATGGCAATAAATAATGAGCTTCTAAACTACTGATCCGATAGGTACGAATCAAATTGGAAATTGTAAAAGAGGTGGTAATCTTTTGTAATATTGTGATTAGGTCACCATGTTTTAGTACAGGGTGTACTCACAAGTTGTCAAAGTTGACTACCTCGTGCAGAAAAAGTCTTTTGGGGAGTGTAATTTTTGTAAATGGCCCAAACATAAGAGTTTTTTTTTGGCCCAAACATAAGAGTTTTACATTTTTTTGGCTAATGCCAAAACAAAATTTCATTACCATTTAATTGTAATGAAATTTTTTGGTACTAAAATGTGTCCCCCTAATGCTTATTAAATCACACTAATTCCTAAAAAATCTAATTACAATTGTATAAAAAAAGCATTTGTTTACAAAAAAAAAAGTGGAGTGTAAATTGCTTTACATAGGAATGAAACGTAGATCGATAGGAATTGTAACACTGAATACGGGAAACGAAATGGAACGAGGACCTAACTTTATATTATTCAAGTATGTTTATTTTTATTATCACGTAAATAGGTAAAAAATATATATTTATCACTCGGGATCTCTCCCGGACCTTATGTTATAAGGGTGTATCAATACTAATGTGTAGCAAAATTTGTCACTGCTTTGCCCTATCTCGCTTAGTCTCGGAGATACTGACCATTTTCAAAAATCGCTAGTATCTCGAAAACTACTATGGTATTGCCACATACGTGTTTGGGTAAACAAATAATTAGGATACATCTCGCTATTAAGTACTTCAGAAATTTCAGATTGTTCAAAACAACTATTTTGTTAACCACAAAACAGAATCAGTGGTAGAAAGTAAATAGTTGCTTAGTTAGGCAATATATAGTGGAACTAAGCAACTATTTTATTTTCATTGAAAATCTGGAATAACTTACCCATTTTATAAGAGTTAGGTTTTTTATTTGTTTAAACAAGCCGTTCGCAACGCTCTCGTCTAAAAACCTAAGGCCGAATTTCTGCATTCGTGATCAAGTGAAGTCGTTCGAAAACTGTTTTTTAAAATGAGTAACTACAAAAATACTAATAATGAAAACCCAACGTTTTTAATTTATTTCTAATCAAAGGCCGAACTGCAACATCCCTGATCCATAAATGTTCGTTAAAATGTTGTAATGTCGAAAATAGAAAATAAATTTCGGTCGAAAAATTAAGATCACGAATGCCGTAATTCGGCCCCTGAACTGGTTTTAAGAGAGTTTAACAGTGGTAAGAATGGAGCAAAATTGATAACTAATAGCTTTTTCTGTTAAAGCTCTGGCTATTCTGGAGGCTCTAGTTTTTCTAGAACTTCGGGTTCTCACTAGATCTTTAGCCAGTTCGAAATACTAGTATCAACCTAGCTAATATGTTTGACTTACTTTATTTTACAAATATACAAATTAAAAATAACATAAAAATAATATCGATGTATATAAAAACAAAAAACTATAAAGCTGTGAGAAATTCATTAACATTAATTTAAAAATGCTAATGAAAATAATTTCATTACAATTGATATCAATGAAATTGTAAAGAAATCACCACATAATTAGTCCATTCAATTAATTATTCCCATGTATGATGTGGACCGACTTGTAATTTTTTTTGCCTGGAGTAATGTACGTTCTCTACTTTAAAAGTTGTGTAAATTTAAATTTAAAAATAAAAATGTTGTTTCTTCGCCATGTCTTTTTATGGTTTATCTACAAAAAAAAACTTCTCCGTGATAAAAAAAAAAATTCTCATGCTAACCTGTTGTGACTTGCGAATAAAATTCCTTTATAATTGAAAATATTTTGAAAATTAAAGAGTTGATCGCAGCAGGTTAGCATTACTCGATTTGTCTGAAATATGCATTACATAATTTGTGGAATTAGTAGAACAAAAGCTGAACTAATATCTAATAAAAGTCGAAAGTCAGAGTAATTTTTTAAAAAAATCTATAAAAATGCAAAAAAAAAAAAAAAAAAATCGTTATTTTTAGCAAAATTCAAGTCGCAATATATCGAAAACCACAAATGCCATTTAAATGAAATTGTAAAAAATGGTGATAAGCGTGCCAAAATTAGTTATGTGTCACACAACATATTTTTATTATGAGTATTTTAAAAAATCTTTGTTCGCAATTACCAAGCTTTCCGGTTCTTGTCAATCTCGTACTACATCATTTTTTTTTATCAAGTGGTACAACAATAATCCGCCCAATATTTAATGAAAATCAAAATTTTAAATAAAATTTTCATATACAAGCAATAAATTACTAAAAGTTTAAACCTAGGTTTAATTTTTTACCTGTTATAACGTGCAATATATATATAATTTATACCAACAGATGAGAAAATATGTCTTCTTTTAACAAAAATTATAAAAAATTACATTATAAATCGTTACCAAAAAAAAATTAAAAAAAACAACTACACAAGATATTTCTAATGAATATGTAAAAATTTAGCAATATGTATAAAGTAATATTGCAGTAAAACGTATCTAGTTTTTGAATATTTTCTTGTTTTGTTGATATAATTCCAGAATTTTGGCAACCATTTTTTGTGTGTAAAATCGCCACCCTATTAACAAATCGTCAAAAAACCGCCCGTTTTGCACATCGCCACTTTTGGTAAGAAATCGCCATACGTGACAGCCCTGGTTATATTCTAAATTTTATCATAAAATATAACTGGGCGCTAGGTATAAAATATTGTTTTCAATTCGGTTGATCGATTAACGAATTCCTCTATTAATCGCCTATTTCGGTTAATGTCGGAACAAATAACTTAAAACTAAAATAATTATTCGACCCGATTAATCGGTTAAAACAGGCAGGTTAAATTTTTTATATACATAGGTTATTTTCCCAAAATCTTGTTAGTTTTCTTAACTTCGGGCAAAAAAAGTGTTTAAAAAAGCTTATGAAATAGAAAAATATCTTAAATATCACTAAATTATTTTAAAATCGAGTGAAATAAACCGTCAATAGTTGTAAGTTATTTTAAGATTAAAATTTCGTTGAGTTTTTAAAAATTTTTGTTGTGTTTATTTCGATGCAGTTATCGGTAAGGGTAATGCTATTTTATAATATTTCGGTAACGGTATTTAAGGGGTAACGACGTTTCTGTTATTTCTGTAACGGGCTTTAAGCGTTAACGGTAGTTTACTTATTTCGGTAACGGTATTTTCGCAGTAATGGTATTTGAGTTATTTCGGTAATGTCATTTTAAGGATAACGGGGTTTCAATTATTTCCATAACGGTAATTTAAGGTTAACTTTATTTTAGTTATTTAGGTAATGTCAATTTACGCCGATATTTTTAGGTCCATTATGACCGAATTCCAATGACTGCGTAAATTATGAAGAATATTTGGGAATAACTATATAACTATTTACAATAATTTTTTTTTCGATCTTGTCAGATTATTTCGGTAATGGTGTTTTAAGGATAACGGTATTTTAGCGATAACGGATATTTCGGTAACTTTATTTTAAGGGTATTTATATTTTAGTTATACCAGTAACGGTATTTATAGATAACGGTATTTCAATTATTTCGGTAACAATGTTTTAGCGATAAAAATAGTCAGTTGAAAGGGTTTTGAATCGAGAACAGTATTTTAGCGGTACTGCCTGCCATCCCTGTATTGAGAAATTCCATTTAATATCACCGTGAAATTAATCGATGCTCCGATTCTGATAAAATTTTGTAGTAAACGCAAGTATTAAAAATTTTTTTTAATTTTTTTTTTTTTTGGAAAACTCTGGCAACCCTATAGCTTTAAATTGTGGGGTAGGGACTTCACTTAAAAGGTCATAACTTAAGATGTGTAAAAAACATCGACATTTTTTTTTTTGCATGAGAACGGCTAGGTTTTGGGGTATAAAAATAAATAAAATTTTACACATTTTTAAAAAATAAAAATATTTGAAATAAAAAACTTTAAAATCAATTTTTGGAAAAAATCCATTTTTTTAAATTTTTAAAGTTTTTATACAAATAGCTACACATGTGTTCTAAACACCCTGAAATTTCAGAGTAGAATGCTCCTTACTTAGTGAGATATCAGAAAAAATGTAGAAGTATGTACACCAGAAAATACTACCGCATACACTCACAAAATTTTATCAAAATCGGAAAACATCGATTAATTTCACGGTGATATTAAATGGAATTGCTCTATTTGTGTAGTAAAAATATGTCTGTTATTTTTACTAACTGCATTTTAAAAGTAACTGTATTTATAGTTAATTTGTCTGATTTTTAAATGCATATGACTTTGTGATAATTTTTGTGTTTTTTAGATGTCAAAATCATTTCCATTTATGGCAAAAACAAAATATAGAAAAAATTATATGGGGCATACAAATCCAAAAAAAATCACCTTTCAAGCAAAAAATCTTAAAGCTGATATTTTAAGGTCGATGTGGCAAATATGAGTATATGTATAAGGAAAAAGTAAATAATGCATATTGGTCTTCACTGGATATAACTAACCAGAACTAGTTCATGAAGTCATTCTGCGAGTAACTACTTTGGAGCAATTGTACCAGTTTTAAACAAAAATCATCGGTGTAAAAATCGACACTAGAACGTTCTTGTAACAAAACAAAAGTTGTCCTACAAGTCATTATTTTAAATTCACATATTTTCAAAATGGTTACAATTTTAGATTCTAAGAGCTTTTAAATAGAAAAACTGTGCAACTCTAAGAATTGACTTCTGAGAACATTTTCATATTGAAGAGTTCTTAGATTCCTCCAAAATAAAACCCTAAAGTCATGTTTCTTTAAAAAACCGCAAATTGCTTTAAGTCTTTCTAAATAAACACCTTATAAATCGAGTCGACTTTACTTGATATTTACCAAAAAAAGAGTTATTTATGTTTTATTGACAAAAAAATCAAAGACAAACATATATTTTTGTCATTAAGCGATGTGGTGTAATGGTTAGCGCGTTGGAGTGTTACACAGATGGTCCCGGGTTCGATTCCCGGTGACGACAACATCAATTTAGAAAAATAATATGTATGAGTTTTCTATCACTTATATGTATCACTGCGCCCACCTTCGGTGTTCCCATAGCACTTAACGCCACCGAAGTAAAATAATGAATCAGAGCTATGAAACACAAAGCTTCAATAAATTCGCCAACTCTACATCAGGTGGCGACCAACTACTGTTCTAAGACTTAGCATCTCGCGCAATTACAGTGTTGGCATGTTTGAAGCCCTTCATCTTTCACCACCTTTCATCTCTCCACTATCCCCTTCCAAAGAAAGCAACATATTAATGAATAGGAAGAATTTTCTGAGTGTTGCTTCTCTTTTTTTAAAAAAAAAAAAAGCGATTAATTGACTAAACGCCAATTTTGTCGATAAGGCGACCAGAATAACCGGTTAATCAATTTTAGCGATTTTTCAAATAATGCCTTAACCTCTTAACCGCCTGGGTTTAATAAGTTTTTATATTAATTTTCCAAGTTGCTACGAAAATTCTATAAATTTTTTTTACAGTTTTGTGACCTCCCCTAATATATTTTAAAGTACTTTTTTTTAAGTCATTCATATTATGTACAATTTGTGTAGGTGAATATTTAAATAAAGTAAGATATCAAATATAAAAATAATAGAAATATATAATGCTACCCGATTATCTCAAGAACTAAACAGTTTTTAACACTTTAATAAAATTATTTATAAAAATTAGTTGCACTTCAACAGTGATTGAGTTAAGGTTGCATTAAAAATTTTTATAAAAAAAAAGATATCAAAGAAATTTTAAAAAATTCTTTCTTTTTTATTTCTTTTAGATCAAAAAAAAAAAAAAACTCCATGATTGTTTTAAAATCAATAAAACTGGAAATTTTCAATGTAAATTTAAAACCGGAAACGTGATATTTCCCCTAACCGAATTCAGCAAACCTCCCTAGAAAGAATTTCAATACCAAAACGAAAATATGATTGTAGATAAAACGGAAAATATGGGTGAGCATGCTTGGACCAAGCTGCTCGATGATAAAGAGAGTACAGGAAAAAATGCTGTGATTGTTAAAATGTCTAATAGTAAAACCGATAATAGTCTAATAACAGATGTACAAAATTTACAAAATATTAAAGAAACTAGTCCCCTTACCGGCGATCTAGTCGATAATACAACAATAAATTTCAAAGAAACTGGCTCAGGTGAATTGATTGGTGTTGATGGTGCAATACTTGTCAGTAAAGATATTAATGTAACGATGATTACTGGCGATGAGAAAAATGTTAGTATACAGCGTAAAGAATCGATGTACCAAACATTCCATAGACATTTAAGAAGATCAATAAAGGCTGTTAGTGAATCACCGGGTCCCATAACAAGGTAAGTTGCAATCTATTCTATAATGTAAGATCCTTTTTAAAATTCCTTTTCAATAATTTATTGACTATAAATGACCTACATTTTGCTAGTTTTTTTCGTTTATAACAAAAAAAAAAAAAAACCCCAAGTGAATATGACCTTCTAAATTACGTCAAAATTTATAATTCTTTTATTTCAAAAAAAAAACTTACTTTTTGAGTGTTGTGAAAAATTGCCTTTATAATTTAGCAATTTTTTTCAAATATTTTCTTTAACAAGTCAATATTTATTTTTAAATATTTATACTTTTTTTGTGTGTGTGCATAAATACTTTTTATTGTTAAGAGGAAATTTTGATTTTTCATCTTTTTTAAAAGTTGTAAATTTTTTTAAATGTGTATAATCGCTTATTACACCCAGAGAAAAACAGGAAAAAGTTCCAGCAATATTCGTTCACAGTAACACTTTCATCGAAACATTTCATAAACAAACAATAATTATAATGACCATATTATATTCTCTATGAACTTTTTTCTACACAAAAATAATTAATTCTTTACTGATACAATATATCCCTCATATAACGGGTTTTTCAATAAGGACTTGACAACTTTTTTTTAATAAAACGCAAACCATTTGAGATAAACCAAACCATTTGAGTGTAAATGCAAAATTTGCCATAAAGTGGTCTTGGCAATGCCCAGTTTTTGAGAACGCCGCGAAATCGACTGATTTGGATCGTTTGCTACGGACGCCTGAACTGCAGATCCTTATGCAAAATTTGCCATAAAGTCGTCTTGGCGATGCCCAGTTTTTGAGAACGCCGCGAAATTGACTGATTTGAATAATTTGCTACGGACGCTTGAACGGCAGCGATATTTTCAGCACTTCGACCAACCCGTTATCTCACTGGCACGGTAGCATCACACAATGAATAGGTAGACTCAAGTTTTTGCACTAAACTTGTTGTTGTCTACTAGGGCGAGCTTAACGACCGAAAATTGGAGTTAACGCTCTTAAAGTTGCGGTCACCGACTCTGAATACATTTTTATAATTTGCATACGTTGTTTGTTCGTGTACTTTACCATGATGAAAATGTTGAGTTTACTGAAAAAAAGGAAACTAACAGTTAGATGATCAGTGAAATAGTGCGTCACAAATTAAATTCAAAGTTGTCAAGTACCTATTGGAAAATCCTATATATAGTGAAACATTTCATAAATATAATGAAATTGATTTTATTTTTTATGAAATGTTTCATAAATACTATGAAGCGTTACATTTATTGCAAATCTATGAAACATGTCATAGATATGATGAAGTTTTTCCTCTGAGTGTAGTGTAGTAATTAATCATTAAATTTTTGATTTGTAAAGTGTTTACCTTGTAATGGGAAGTATACCAATCTAGCGGTTTTAAATTTACTAAATGTATTTTAAAAAGTTGGATTTAGCTTTCAAACCTTCTAATACTTTTCTCAACGAAATGTATGCCATCCTCACGAGAAAAATGGTGAAGTACTTGTAAATGTTCGATTTTTTTAACAACATACCAGCAACAACTTCCAAAACAACTAATTTAAATAGTACAATATAAACTGGTTCATGCATATAACAATATTTTTTCTACTCCAAAAAGTTGGTTTAGAGGAATCCAGTGTAAAATAAATCAGTGTGCGAGCTAACTTGTAACTACCCAGTTGGAAAAAGATAAACGGACCACTGCAAGCAAAACACTTTATCAGGTGGTACAAGTACTGGCAACAAGAAGACAGCATCATTAAAAAATATGGTCCGTCTGTTTTGAAAAGTGTTGAAAAAGCACTGGGTAAACAAAATTTCCAACGTTGGCAAAACCATAAAATAGGTGCTCTAATAATAAATTTTCCAAAATAAAATTACAAAAAAGTTCATTTATAATTTTTTTTTGTCGTGCCTGGACAGCAGCTCTACCCACTGAGCTAAGTAAAGCTCTGTGATTCCAATAATATAGTTTATACTGTGATATAATTGTTGTGTAGTAAATATTTTTTGTATTAATAATTAATTTTGTGTCTTGAAGTCCCGTTTTTAATTTTTAGTTTAATGATATTTCTAACAATGTGAAATAAAATCAATTTATTAATAAATAACTCCTGAAGAAATTGGAAATAAGCCAAAAAAAAACGTCGAGTGAAAAATTAAATAATTTTAATTTTTTTTTCGAGTATTTTAATTTAATTATCAGACAATTGACCAACTTAGCCCAAAGGAAATACCTTACAAACAAAAAAGACATATCGCTCATTTACTTCAATAACGTCATATCTCAAAAACTTTGATTTTGTAGAAAACAAGTTTAAAGTTTTCAGTTTACTCCCACCTTAAAAAAAAAAAAACAAAATAAATTCTTTCAAAAGGTGAGTATACAAGATATCAATACAACATTTTTACACAATATGATATGTCATATAACGAATAATTCTGCGTCTTTAACTCAAAAATCATGCTTTTTGAGTTGTGACCTTCTTGAAGTAAATGAGCGATATAATAATTGATAGCTTAAAACGTAAGGGAATGATAACTGCTGTGTAACCGATGGTTGCACAAATATGCTAGCACTGGCATTAGGATTGCAGGAAACAACTTGGCTACGTTGGGAAAACAAAACAAAATTAAATGACCTACAAAAGTGGAAAATAAAAATGAAAAATGTAAAACAAATACTGGAAAAACGCTTTTTGGAAACACAGGTAAAGCGTTTAAAATAAGTGTTCTGGCAATAATTTAATTACAATTCCTCGGTTAGCCAGTGGTATGCCAGTGCTTGTTTTTATGTACCACTGGCACTTTCTGGGAAGGTATTTTTTTTGCTACGTTGGAATCAGCACGTAAAATATTCTGGAGATAAAAGTGTTTTGCTTCTTCTTTTTCCTGTAACTTTAAAAATTATGATTCGAAAGACACCGAAAAAAGTGATTTTCAAACTATTTGGTTTTACTAGGTTTGTTTGTAGAAAATTTTTAAAACCGATCTTGTAGTTACAAAGTTGTGAGTGAAAATGTGAGGACATCTATAAATTTTCCTTACAAAATGGCACATTTTATTGCTCTGCTTAAATGTACTATATCTTCTGAACAGCCGACCGGATTTTAATAATTTTTTGCATAATGCTGCTTGAGAGAATAACAAACAACTTGGGTAAAAATAAACTAAGTGGTCAAAGAATTAGAAAAGAAAGCTCTTTGGAGTTCTTAAAACCATCATTTTTACATTCAAATATTTATTTTTTTAAGTTCTAATCTAGAAATCCGACACCACTGCATTAAGCTTAGCCGAGTTAGGTTTATCCACCGGGTGCCTCGATTGATAGTGGTTTTCAACAAGCACATAATTTGAGTTATCTATTACCAGATCTGTTTTTTTTTTTAAATATTATTTTGTTTTCAAATTATCCAATAAAATTTTGACTGACATAGCCAAATTTATAATATTTTATTTAGCAACTTTTCTTTCATTTTAATTTTATTTTATCTCATCAAACAGATTTCAAAAAGTTTAAAAACAGTACAATCGGTCAATTTAGCTATGTCAATAAAAATTTTAATGGACAGTTAAAAAAAAAAAAAATAAATATAAAGAAAAAAAAAATTAGATCTATGAACAGAAATAATAAAAAAGTAAAGATATTTTTCTGTCGCCTTAGAATGTTTAATCGTGTTACTCTGTTTGCTTTTGTAGAAAATATTCCTTGAATATTGTGTGTTAATGTTCAATTAAAATTTAAGTGTTTGTTCTAGGGACACTGTACGTATACGTATTATCCACAAAAATGTTAATAATACGTATACAACAAATATTTAAATTTACAAAAAATATTTAAATTTTATGAATACACAGTGCAACAAATTAAGACTTTTGGAAAAATGCACGGTCTCGACAGTATAGGTTCGATTGTACTACCGAAGGTTAGTAAAACCCTGTACTCAGTTTGGCCAGTTTGACTACCAATTTTTTTTTATGGACCTCAAAAGATTTTGAAAATTAGTGCACCACTCAAAAAAAGGTATCCTCAGTTTTTGGCTAACAGCTAATTCAGACTTGATGATATTGCTTAACTATATTTGGCAATAATGTAGTGAAGAGTCTACTGAACAAATTTCAGCATAACTTACAGGGACTCATAATTTTCCACTAACAATATATGCTAAAATTGTAGCCATTGTAAATCTGAACAACTTTTTTGAACATATCAATACAATCTGAATGTGTCTAGGCATCCGAAATAGCTTACAAAGACCACTTTGTACCTTATAAATAGTCGTTATTGCATTTTTGTTTACTTTTTTCAATAACAAAGAAAGTAAACAAAAATGCAATAAAAGTGTAGTCTAGTCAAAAACGACTATTTATAAGGTGCAAAGTGGTCTTTGTAAGCTACTTCGGATGCCTAGACACATTCAGATTGTATTGATATATTCAAAAAAGTTGTTCAGATTTACAATGGCTACAATTTTATCATATATTGTTAGTGGACAATCATGAGTTTCTGTAAGTTATGCTGAAATTTGTTCAGTAGACTCTTCACTACATTATTGCCAAATATATTTAAGCAATATCATCAAGTCTGAATTAGCTGTTGGCCAAAAACTGAGGACACTTTTTTTTGAGTTGTGCACTGATTTTTAAAATCTTTTGAAGTCCATAGAAAAAAAATTGGTAGTAGTCAAACTGGCCAAACCGAGTACAGGGTTTTACTAATCTTTCGTAGTACAATCGAACTTATACTGTCGAGTCTGTGCATTTTTTTCACTGTAGCACTGTGATATTTGCGATGCTCAATATTAATAAAAAAATTAAGTTTAAAATAAATTTAATGAACAGTTGTTTGTATTGGCATACCTTCACATTTAAATTTTAATTAATTTTGTAATGTACAAATGTTTGTAAAAACATTAATACATCAATTCCAGAAACTAATTAACACCTATTTTTATAAATCTTAACAATTGCAAAATAAGACCTCATGCCGTTTCAATCAATGAAATTCATTGTAAATTTTTGTAAAAAGTAACAAATATAAACAAAATACAAAGTATCCCAGCAAAAAATAGTGCTTTCCCAAAAGGAGTTTTGGAAGGCATTATTTAATTTCCGAGCGCTTTCATAACTAATTTTAGAAGACATGATATTTGTTTGCGATATCTAGCGTATCTCTTTTTAGTAGGTGAAAACAGCTTTTTCATGTGACCTAAGAAGCAATTAATGTGTAAAATAATGTGTACTTAATACAAATTAAAGCTCTTACTCACTTCTCCAAAGCTGTTACCGTAACATATATAAACAAAATACAAAATATCCCAGCAAAAAAAGTGCTTACCCAGAAGCAGTTTTGGACGGCATTATTTAATTGTCAAGCGCTTCCATATGCAAAATTTAGTTGAAAAATGTGCAGCATGTCTAAGACGTGTCTTTAATGAGTTAATCAAATTTTCCTTGCTTAAAATATATTTTAAAAGAATTTA
The DNA here is from genome assembly GCA_021234595.1 of Delia radicum. Lineage (NCBI taxonomy): Eukaryota > Metazoa > Arthropoda > Insecta > Diptera > Anthomyiidae > Delia > Delia radicum. Next base: position 74,359,825 of record CM037851.1, on the reverse strand, counting down.
AAAAAATTAATTACGTAATTTTTTTTTTTTAAATTTAGAACATTAATGAACTTTTGTACAATTACCGACATGTTTTATCAAATTAATAAAATCGATTCATTGATATTATATTGCTTCATCGTACGCATGCCAAACTGCTTTTTTGTGAGCTTTTTTTACTACTTAATTGTCTGCATTTTTTATTGTTTCTAAAGAATGCATTAAGGAAATCACATTAAAAGGCATTTCTTAATTGTTTTTTTTTAAGCATGACGGTATTTTGCGCTATTTTGGAAGCATACAAAATGTAGTTATTGCTTACTAAATCAATGCAATTTTTTGCTGGGACGCACAGTGGGATATATCACAACATTTTTGGAAATAATACGGCCATTGCTTACTTAGTGGTCCGATTGCAATGAAATTTGGAACTGGCATAAGTGAGGTAATATCGAGCTTAAGTTTTGATATTGAACATTTGAAACATTGAAACTATTGAACTTTTTGCATATAAAACTTTGAGTGCTCGCCATTTTTTTGTTTTTAATCCGATTTTCAAACATATTTTCAAATCTGCTAGTAAAGACTAACAAAAAACATGCTTAGATGGGTGGGTTATCTCTAATAGTTCCCGAGATATTCCCATTTGAAAATATGAAATTCCAAATTTGATCAGACTTAGGTTCAGTTTCTTACGAATTGCAGGACGAAATCATGGTCAATTTCTTTTTAAAATATAGACAATTCAACTAAATAAATTCTTGACTAAATAAAAAAGATGAGAAGTAACATTTGAAGATTTTCTCTTAACGAGTTATAAACATATCATTTAAGTGTTTGGTATCGCTGTAGATTTAAAAATCGGATTAGAAAGAAATGTTGAGTACTCAAAATTTTATAAGCAATAAGTTCCCTAGTTTGGATGGTCATATTGCCGCCCGTTGGCGTTGTGGTGTAATGGTTAGCACGTTAGACTGTTACACAGATGGTCCCAGGTTCGAGTCCCGGTGAAGACAACATCAATTTAGAAAAATAATATGTATGAGTTTTCTATCACTTATATGTATCGCAGCGCTCACCTTCCGTGTTCCCATAGCACTTAACCCCACCGAAGTAAAATAATGAATCAGGGCTATGAAACAAAAAGCTTCAATAAATTCTCCAACTCTTCATCAGGTGGCGACCAACAACTGTTCTAAGACTTATTATCTCGTGCAATTACAGTGTTGCCATGGTTGAACCCTTCATCTTTCAGCACCTTTCCTGAGTGTAGCTTCTCTTTAAAAAAAAAAAAAAAAAATTAAGAAATGACCGAATTATTTCCAAAAACTTTGTGATATATCCCACTGTGGGATGTAGTACAACTGTATTAAAATGAAATTTAAATTAATTTAACAAATACCACTATTGTATAATTCATTATTTATTCAGTATACGAATTTATTCATTGCTATACATAAAACTATTAATGTTAAGTATCATTTTCCTTGATTTTGAAAAAAAATCTCATACAATTGTAATAAATTTAAAAAAATATATGAACAAATTGAATGCATAATGAAAACACACTCATCTTTCATTGTTAAATAATTTACATAGTAAAATTTTCTTTATTATTTATTTGTATTCACATTTATGAAATTATTAATATTGTAGAAGAAAGGAAAATTTTAAAATATCTCTATAAAAGATTTTGTAAAGAGAAATTTTTAATAAACTGCATTCTTTATATTTAAATTAGTTGCGATAGCCAGGGCAACCAGAAATATCCTCCTTATTATTCCCATAAAGAAAATGATCTAAAAACGGAAAATTTACTCTTAACATTAAAAAAAATTATGCTCTAAATGCGTTTTAAGGGCATATTTTTTTTTTAATTTTAAGAGTAAATTTTCCAATTTTAAGTAAAATTTTTTAAAAATCGGTCTTTTAAAAAATATATTTCAGTTGGAGTAACTTTCGTGAAGTTTATTTCAATTGCTAACAAAAAATTATGTACAAGTTTAATTATACCGAAATCGGTAGTCTTAAAACAGGAATCTCAAATTTACAAAATTGGCTAGAATTCCTGAAATCGGCTTTGCAAACCCTAGAAAATATTAAATAAAAAGATTTAAAAAAAATTTTTTTCGATAAAATAAAAAAAAAAAAATTAAAAAAAATGGAAAAAAAGTGTTATGAAAAACGCCTTTAAAAAATACAAAACTACAAATGCTGTTAAGAGCAAAATTTGCAAAAATATACTCTAACAAATTGATGCCAGAATTCGGCAATTCTTCCGAACTGCAACTGTAAAAAATATTACTTGAGCCAGAGTACACACTAAAATTTTTTTATATATAAATAGAACATTTTTGGTCTTCAAAGTTTAGTAACGTCATTATGCTTGTTAACCACGTGCTTGATTACTAAGAAGACAAGAATGGAGCAAAATTGATTATTAATAGGTCTTTTGTTAAAGTTCTGCCTATTATGGAGGCTCTAGCTTTTCTAAAACTTCGGGTTCTGATGAGATCTTTAGCCAGATCGAAATACTAGTATCAACCTAGCTAATATGTTTGATTTGCTTTATTTTTGTAAATATACGGAGGTTGAAAGCTCGTTATAAATTGAAAATAAGATAAAGTTAAATTAATTAAAAACTATGACGGAGCATATTTCTGGTTGCCCTGGTGATAACATTTGATGAGGGTGTTAAGTAAATAGTTGAGATTTCCTGTTTATTGAAATTTGAGATTGCATTTTTTTTATTAATTTTTGTGTACCCACAGCAGTTACAAAAATTTATTTTTTTTTTTCAAACATCATTTGGTTTAGTATGATATTTTCAGAATATAAATACAATTATTTGCACAATTTAAAAAAATATACATTTACGCAGAATTTTCCTATATTTAAAATGTTTAAAGAAAACTGAAGGTTTTTCAAGCGAGTCCAGCTAAATCTCTGTAATGTGTTGTCATTACTTATATCGAATTAATAAGCATATAAATCGGTGTCAAACCCATTACTCTGATTAGATGTAGTCATTTTGCCCAAGCAAAAATATTTTGATTCAAAAGTGTTTCTAATTTAGCTTTCTAATCAATAAGTTGTTTATTAAAAACAACATCCAAATAATCAAATTGGAATGATTCCTTCAATGATAAGCTTATGTTAAATTCATCGATGAAAATACTTAATTACAAGATATTTGTTATCCAACTGGCTATATAAAAAATATTTATTTAAGTATTTACCATACATATTATTAATGGACTACCCAGCAAAACTTTCTGTTACCCGGTAATAAGTTTGGAAACAAGAAGTTAAGATCGGGTTAACTGGTTACTTTTCTATTACAAACCCTATTATCAAGGGCACGTCCAGTCGGTAACGCCTTACAGAGCACATATGACCTCCAGTAAACATGTTATCCGTGTTTTTTTTTAATTTTATTACTTTATATTTCGTATGCCGTGCGCCCCGGTAGGCTGGTTGGTAGCGTGCTGCCTTATCTAGTGCGGGATAAGTATATAATTTGTAATTATATGATTATTAATTAAAAAAAAAAAAAAATATGTTGTATTCAATTAAAATTGAAAAATTTGTAACTATTTAAAAACTTTTGACATAAAAGTTTTGGGTGGAAAAATAAACTTTTTGTAATAGGAAGGTAGGTAACCTTTTATATTACAAACCCTAGTAACAAGGTCATATCCATCGAGGTAACTACTTACCTCGGTAACATATTACTCCTGAGTTACAGGTAAAGAGTTATCAAAAACTTTTAAATCTTTAATTTTTAGAACGAATATTATTTTAAAATAAGTTTGATATAATTTTTATTAAAAATAAAATTTTTATTAAAAATAAAATTTTTATTAAAAATAAAAATTATGATTTTTTCGACCTTTAATTGTGCAATGGAAATGAAAATTATTCAAGCTCGAGGCCATACTCTATATTTCTTTATTAGGATATTGTCCTAACAATAATCTATAGAGTTTTTGTTTTCAAATTTATTAATTGATCACATTCAGGAATGTGTTGATATATCTATTTCGGGAATTTTCTAGGTTCCCATCATCAGAACACGTTTTGAAAGAAGTAACAATCCCATGCAAAACATCAAGCATTCATATAAACTAGTTTTCTCACTAAATGAGAACTAATATATGAGCTCGAAGTTAAAGATTATCACCATTGATCAAAAAATTAATTGAAAACTTGTTTGTTGTGTGCAAGGTCTACCTTTGGTAGATATTCAATACAAGTTTTTTTTTTTTTTTTTTTTTTCTTTTTTCTTTTTATTTATACATTTGTTATATTCGGCCTTATTATGAGTGTCGTTCTCGTATTTCGACAGTTGTCGTAGTCGTTGTCGTTTTCAATATTTTTTGGTATCATGTAAAATTTTCGACAACTACATTTTTGTAATTGATTTTTAAAAACAGGTTGGTTCATAATTATCACCATTTTAAATGTTTATGAGCAACCCGGTTTTATAATTTGTCGGCATTAAACACGTAAATTGAAATACAAATTATTGTTGTTTGTGAAATACATTTTAAAAAAGAAAAAAAAATGTTAAGTGTTGCTGCATTTTCATCTTCTAAAGATGAAGAGGAATAGACTACGGCTGAGTTAAATGTCATTCAAAGACAATTACGCCAACAGTCGAACATATTAGCCATGCCGAACTCCACGTAAGTAAATATAAAATAAATATATTGGTTATTTTCTTTAAGATTTGTTAGATATTTTCGTTTAAATAAGGAGGCTTTTTAATATGTCCTGGAAAGAATTATGCCTAAATTAAAAGAACACGTAAGAATCACAAGAATGTCAAATATTTTAAAAACTTTCAGCAACAGTGCGGCTAGTCGCCGAGGGTAGTTATCAAAAGGGTGCTGACAATGACTACAACATCAGCATGTGCCAATCATCAGTTAGTATTGTTTTCCGAGAGTGCATAGATGTAATGTATGATGAACTTTGCCCAGAATGGATTTATTTTCCAACGGAGGAAAGTGAAAAGTATGAAATCAAGGAATATTTTTACAACAAAACTGGGTTTCCTGGTGTTATAGGATGTATAGATGGAATCCACATAAATATTATATCACCACAAAAAGAGGAACAATTCAAATATAGATATTTTTAAATTTTTTCCATTTTTTTCAGTTTGTCGTGAACAAAAACTTTAACGACGATTTTTTTAATATTTTATATTTAAATACGCCACTGGTGGTACCGAAAATTGTAATAGAATAGTAAACAGTGATACATTCTGTCGTTTTTCGACAACCATAATACCGATTTTTAAAAACGACTTATTTACGAGACGACAACGACACTCATAATAAGGCCGATTATTTATTTTAAAATTGTAAAAAATTAATTATGTTAAATTTTATGTATAAACTACACATAAAAAAACCCAAATTTCAATAACAAAAACTACCGATTCAATAACTTTAATTGCTGATATTCATCCAACAACGAATATTGCTAATTCAATTAGAAATTGATAGCTCTTTAATTGATCTACTTATAAATTAAATAATCACTCATTTGATTAAAAAGTGATCAATATCGTATAATTTTCTAAAAAGCAAAAAACATAGTGTTGTTTTTTTTAAAAGCGAAGCAACACTCAGGAAACTCTTTCTATTAGTTAATGTGTTGCTTTCTTTGGAAAGGGGATAGTGGAGGGATGAAAGGTGGTGAAAAATGATAAGAGATGATAAGTCTTAGACCAGTTGTTGCTCGCCACCTGATGTAGCGTTGGCGAATTCATTGAAGCTTTTTGTTTCATAGCACTGATTCATTATTTTACTTCGGTGGGGTTAAGTGCTATGTGAACACCGAAGGGAATATTATTACATTCAATTTAAACCGGCATGAAATTCTCATTTCGTTAAAAGATTTATTTATACTTAAGTGAAAAAAATTCATACAGCAATTTTTTTTATTTCATTAAAGCGTAGGGACTATGGAATTTTTTTGATTTTTTTTCTTTGCAGATATTAGCAAATTTGTTGATATTAAAGTATTTTTTTGTTTGTTTGAAATAATTTCACTTTATTTCTTGCATTTTCTTTCTTTTTAAAAAAATTTTAAAATTTTTATTAAACAAAATTAAACTTTAAATATAACATTATTTACATTATCAATTTTATGATAATGTTTTAGAATAAATAAATATTCAGATTTAAGCAACTGAAACTAAATGATTTAACTTAAAAAGTAATAATTCTAATACGAATTAATATGTAATCTAATTTAAATGAATTTTAAATATTTATTACTAATACCACTAAATATAAACATTATAGAAAACAAATACATAAATATTACAAAAACCAACAACATTGTTTTGATGTTTGAATTTGAGCGATAATATAAAAAAATGTCCAGCAAGTTCCGAATTTGAGCAAATATTTAATTGATTCAATTAATTTTTAATTGACAGCTTATAAAATTTTCAACAAACCGATTTAATTGAAAAAAGTAGAGAAATATTTTTTTCTGTAAATAAATATTTTTTCCATAAAAACATTTAAATATGTGAATTTGGTGTTACTTATATGCAGTCGGTAATATCAACAGTCGCGAAGTAAGTCAAACGTAAGGAGTTTAACCTATTACCAGGTAACATGTTCCGTAATACCAAACCCATTATCGATGTTTTGCTGGGTAATGGCTAATAATGCAGGTTTATAAAATATCAGTATTCCTTTGATTGAAAAAAAAACACACATTCGAGTACATACAGTCACTGACGCAAATAATCAACTAGGACAGCTTGGATACATAAAGTAACATACTTTTTTCTGCTTCTATAAGTTGTTCAATAGAAGTGTATATTCTCTATTACAAAGTGATAACTGGACTTAGTTATTTGCCAATCAACCCATTTGTTACCCGTATAAAAAATAATATTATATAATCTAATATATTGTGATCCAGTTTAGAAAAATTTAATAAAGTTAAGCATGCCATCATGTCTAGTCAAATGCAATTTTACTTGCCACTGTTATTTCTCGTAAAACGGCTTGTTTAATTGTATCCTGCAATATGTTATGCCATATGTTATTAGATGAGCAATATATAATTTGTTTGGCAGAATTAAATTAATATATGTGAGTAACGAAAACAATGTATTGTCCCATGTAAAAAAATATCCCTAACATCTTTCTCAAAATTTTAATATCAATTCGAAAATTGACATTGTAAATATGTATTGAAATTATTTTAAATGAATATCACACTCAGGGAACTTCTGCTTTAAAAAAATGTAGTTGTTTGGGTTGTAATACAGTTTCTTTATTTTTAATGTAAATGTCAGTCATTTGTAGAACAAATTGATTTTTTTAACTTACCTTGTAGTTCATTTAAAAAAACAAACCACATCAAATGACCGTTTTATGATTTTACATTCATTTTTTACAGCTGTTTTTTGTTTTTTAAAAAAATAAAAAAAAAATAAATGTTTGTTTATTTTTTACTAACATGTGTGGTTAATTTTTACTACAATTGTTAGTAATTTTTTGAACATTAAAAAACAAATGACAATGTTAGTTGAATTTACTGTAATGTAAGTCGTCCTTTCATTAAGTAAAATGTCATTTGTTTTCAACTACATTTGCAGTGGTCTTTACCAACATAGTATTCTAAGTGCACAATTTAAAATATCAAACTCCAAAAATTTTTGTTTTAAGTGCAAATTTGTGATTATTTAGCATATGCAATTTACATTTAATTGTATGTTATATTTCAATTTGTCTCCTAATAATCGCCCCATAATATCTAGCCCAGTATTAAATTTAACAAATTTATTTTCACTGAATTGTATCGTTTCATATTATATCAAACTCAATGTACTCGTAATATAATCCAGTAGTATTTTAAGCTAATATTCGTTTAGAAATATAGTTTTCTGGCATAAAATGTGTTTTAACTAGCTTTTTTATGAATATGAGCACTGATATATATAAATATATAAGAAATTTTTATTTTATTTTGGAGCTACCCGACTTTTAATTTTTTTGTAAAAATATGATAATTTTTCACAGTATGTGATTTTTAACTTTGTGTTTTAAAAAAAAATTATGCTGACCGATTAGAATAACAAATGTTATATGCCTCAGATAAACTAGTTTTTAGCATGAAAATTAAGTTTCGTATTTTTTTAATCAACGCATCAATTAAAAATATAAAAGACATTTCTTTTTTGTATTTTTTAATAATTGCAAATGAAAATTATTCAAGTTCGAGGCCATACTCTATATTTTTTTTTTATTAGGATATTGTCCTAACAAATAATCTATAGAGTATTTTTGTTTTAAAATTTATTATTTGACCCTTTCAGGAATGTGTTGATAAATCTATTTTGGGTATTTTCTAGGCTTAAATCATCAGAACACGTTTCGAAAGAGGTAACAATCCCATGCCAAACATCAAACATTCATATAAACAAGTTTACTCACTACATGAGAACTAATATATGAGCTCGAAGTTAAAGATTATCACCATTGATCAAAAAATAAATTGAAAACTTGTTTGTTATGTGCAAGGTCCACCTCTGGTGGATATTCAATACACGAACTTGAATAATTTTCATTATAAAAATAAACAAAAATCTAAAAATAGAATTATGTTGTCACTTCTGAGTATAATATACAATAACAGAAAAAGCTAATAGGAAAGAAAACTGCAATTTAGCTGCATTAGATTCGAGGCCATACTTGGGTGTGATCGCTAAACGGTCATGACTTGGTATTGTTAGGTTTGTAATGTAAGATGAGCGCAGGTTTGATACTTACAGCCGCAGGTTGTTGAAAAATTTATCATATAGAGACAATCTGACAATTATTAGATACAAATAATAATACAATTTAAATGGAAAATCACTTATCAGTCTGTCCATAAAAAGGCAGAAACTAGTCTAGTCTGATTTAAAAATTAATAGTGTTTATAATTTTTAGAGAAACACGTTTATTCTTCTTCTTAACCTCAACATTTCTAAATTTTCATTTTCATTGAAGAATTAAAGGTCGAAAAAAAAAACAAACTTTTCAAACTTTTTTGAATAATTTTTAAAATATATCTCATTAAAAAATACTGAACATATTTTTCTCAAATAAATGTGAGGCAAATCTGGATAAAATTAATTTTTAGTTGAAATGCTTATGGTTTTAAACCCACTGAATAATCGTTATCCAATATAAAGCCGCTTAAAAGTATAATAATGAGCACGGCAGCGAGTCAGTGCCAAAAAATAGATATTGATCAAATACTTTTCTGAAATAAAGAATTTACAACAAAATGTAATCGATATGTTGTTGCATGTTTTACCATATATTGTTATAAAAAACATATTTTTGCATATATTGCTACAATTGCCAAATATGCATATTTTAAAACATATTTCGTTATTTTTCGTTGCATAGTTTTGCATATGCTGCACATTTTTAACTTAACTGCATATTTTTGTCAAAAATTAAAATTAAGATTAAGATTTAATTAAAAATAAACAAAATAAAGCATGTGTAACCCTTAACATAGCACCTAGTTGTCATCTGTTAGGCATTGATTTTGGTTTTCAATTTAAAATTTTTTAAAAATCCACAAATTTTGGATTTTTGGTGAATATTTTTTGGTGCATATATTAAGTGCATATTTTTGAATTTGTACTGCATATTTTAAGCGCATGTTTTCGATTTTTTTGATGCATGAAAGTCGCTGAGCAATATTTCCAATTTTAAAATTTTAATTTCAAAAATTTGATATAGATTTATATTATTTTTTACAATTTTTTCTTTTTTTGTTTTTATATACCTCGATACTAGTTTTTTGTTATTTTTATTTATTCATAACGATCTTTCAACCTCCGTATATTTACAAAAATTAAGAAAAGTATATATTTTAGCTAGGTTGATACATGTAGTTCGATCTCGATAAAGATCTTATCAGAACTCGAAGTTTTAGAAAAGCTGGAGCCTCCAGAATAGGCAGAGTTTTAACAAAAAAAAACCTATTAATCATCAATTTTGCTCCATTCTTGTCTTCTTAACAATTAAACACTTGGCTAAGGTCTTTTGTTAACAAGCATCATGACGTTACTAAACTTTGAAGACCAAAAATATTCTATTTATATAAAAACAATTTAGTTCTACTCTGGCTCAAGTAATATTTTTTACAGTTTCTTTGTTTTTTGTTTTTATATACATCGAGCCAAATTTTATGTTATTTTTTTATATATTTTTAATGAGCTTTCATTATTACAAAAATAAAGCAATAAAGCATTTTTTTAAATTGAATTAATTAAAGTGCATGATGAATTCTCTAGGTAACTGTATATATACGAGCATCTACATTGTATTATATACTCTGTGCACGCTTCATCTCAAACATTTGGTATAACTTTTATCGACTAAACTAAATTGGCGCATTATGTATTTTATTGAGGCGATAATTTTTTTTTAATTTTGTTTAATAATCTTGAACTTAATGCTTACAAAATTTGGCTTTTAGCCAATTAAAAAAAAATAATTAATTAATATTTTTAGCCAAATATATACAATTTACAAAAATTTCTATAACAAAAACGTTTAAAAATAAAGATCTATTTTATTAGTTAAAATAGGCAATAAATTTAAAGCATTGGGTTTGCAGTCAATATTTGTATCGCAATTTTCAAATTGATATATTAGTTTGTAATAAGTTTACCATATAAATCATGATAAATAGAGATAAATTTTGGAATAAGAATTTTAATAAATCTACTTGGAATTAGTTTCAGGCTTTTATATACACCCAATATATTGTAATAATTGCAAGATTTTCTGTTTGAAAAAAAAATTTTACAACTCATCGCCCTTAGTCAAACCTGTTTCTGTGGACTATGAACGTTAAAGGTATTCTGTATTATTATGTGGGCTCAAAAACTACCCTATTTTACTTTGAGTTTGAATTTTAACGGCTTTTTCAGACAATTGCAATTAATACTATAATTAATATGCAATTTTATTTAATTTTAATTGTGAAAGGCGTTTTAGAGAAGAATGAGTGTATTTTCTAAAAATCATAACTACATTGTAAATTTTCAATTTTTCTAAATCAGACTGCGCAGTTTCTGGTATTGAATCTTCTTCAGTGACCCTGTTTTTTTTGAATAATGTAATATTTGTTATGTTTTTATTTGTTCGATTACGTCTATATGAAATTTTCTGTGCAATCACTGACCGTGGTATAGATAAACTGATTTCTAATGCCACATGCACTCGCACTACACGTTACATTTATCGGATTATTTCGTTCTGTTTTAACCCTCAAATCGGCCTAGGCTTTCTTAATGAAATTCCGAACACGTAATGTTGTTGCCAACTTAAATATGTTCTGGTAATATGGGCCAACATAGTTGTGGACTGTATTTCAAAAACTAATCTATAAAAACTAATTATTTTATTCACAAATTGTGATGTTTAATAATATATGTATTTCAATATTCTAGTAAAGATTTTAAATATTATTATAATTATTTTTTTAGTTTTCTGTGATATTTTTATTTAATTTTGATTTCTGGGATATTTTTATTTTTCATATTGACAGAAAATTTTTGTTTGATTTCCCGCCTTTTTTAAAAAAATTATTATATGTATATAAGTTTTTAATTATTAAAACTAGTTTTTCAAATTGTAATATTTGTTCCCTGAAGAAGTCACCCAATGTGGAGACGAAATATTGGAAATAAATAATTAATAAATAAATGATTTTAAGCTCGTTTAAACTAAAAAGAATCACATAAATTATTCCTCTTACCAAGATATAATTACAGTCCAAGAACATTTCCTACTCGTGCTTAAGAATGTAGAGCGATTTTCGTTTTTCAAAAAACGAGAAATTCTGTAATATTAATTTTAAACGCTGTGCTAATTACTGCTAAATATATTCTTTTTTTTAAGAATCCTGAGTGACCTTGGACAAAAATAATATATGTTTTTAAAAGCTTAAAGGCTTCAATAAATTCGACAACTCTACATCAGGTGGCGAGCAACAACTGTTCTAAGACTTATCATCTCGCGCAATTACAGTGTTGCCATGTTTGAAGCCCTTCATCTTTCAATACCTTTTTTATAGAGGTATAGAACTTTGAAATGGAATAAAACAAAGATGAATTTTTAAAATTGACATGAAATTTATTTTGTTCGTAAGATAATCTTCTGGCATTATAATTTAAATATGACTTCTGACATATGACCATCACGGCTGGCTCGGACGTAATCTAAGCTGGAGGTCCAATATTCGATGACTTTTTCCAGTATTTGTGGCTGTATATTGGCAATAACGCGGCGAATATTGGCCTCCAAGTGGTCAATCGTTTCGGGCTTATCGGAGTAGACTAGCGACTTCACATATCCCCACAGAAAATAGTTCAGCGGCGTTAAATCGCACGATCTTGGATGCCAATTCACGGGTCCGAAAAGTGAAACTATGCGGTTACCAAACGTTTCCTTCAATAAATCAATTGAGGCAAGAGCTGTGTGACAGTTGTGCCGTCTTGTTGAAACCAGAGCTCCTGCACATCATGGTTGTTCAATCGATGAACGAAAAAGTCAGTAAACATGGCTCCGTCACGATGGCGGATAGACTGATTGGGTCTTCCTCTGCCCTACGCTCTACAGCAGCAATGACTTTTTCTGTACACACTATACGACATCTCTGTGAATACATATTATCATTTAGAGTAAACGTGGCGCGAAAACGTTCCATAGTTAATCGAATTAATTGCTCTGATGGACGATTATGTTGACCGTAAAAAGGACGCGATTTTCAAAATAAACTTGCACAATTTGGAAGCGTTGTTCAGGCGTCAATTTATTCAAGTTGAAATGCCAAACCAAACTAAACATAAATCACTTGACGGCTGACAAAATGGCTGCCAGTTAAAAAAGTGTTTGCCCACTTAAATTTCTATACCTACATAATGTTTGAAATTTGACCACATTTTAATGTTGACAATTTCTTGCTTTCAAACCGTGAACTAAACATAATTAAGCTAGTTTAGTTTGGTTTGAAATAGTTTAATTCCTTATTAAATATCACTTATTTGGCGAATTTATGTTCAAATTAAAATATCCCGCCTGGAGGCGGTCTTGCTGGTTAGAGGGTTAAAGGTACTATATACCAATTTGTTATCAAATGAAACCTTTTCTTATGACACATTCATGTATAAATTATGCGTAAAGACTATCAAGTATTCTTGTTATTAAAAAAAGTAATATTAAATCTGGCACTTCATTAGTCCTTATCCTCCCACTGTTCGATTATATGAACAGTAAATTTCACGCGGTTTTATAATTTTTTTCTCTTCTTAGTTAAGATTCAAAACTATTTTTTATACAATCAGATACTGAAAGGCGTTAGCTTTTTATGTAAATATAAAAGTTCTTACCCACTTCACTCAACCTTTTAGTGCAAAGTTATATAAGTTATAAAGTTATTCGAAAATAAATCTGTGGGACGATATATGTTAAGGAATTGTAGTTGCATTAACCTATAATTTATTCGTGGTGGAATCTCAGCTTTATTTGGCATTCGTAATCGCTCGGTTTTTGTGCGACTTTTCTCGTAATGGTTTTTTTTCTCCGATATATTAAATAATTTAAAAATATGGTCAACCTGGGTCCACCATATAGGCAATGTGAGCATCAAAATTTTGTTTTCTTGAGTACTTCATTTTCGTAAATTTAAGACATGGTTGCATAAAAAACGAATTATTATTCAACCCCACTTTTTAACCCTTAAATGTGATAAAACGTGTCTCTTTCTTTTGCTCCCCTACAAAATGTTCAAAGTTCATTAACCCTGTACTGCATAAAACTCCATATCTTAAAGAAGGTTATAAATTTTGAGAGCAAAATGAAAATAAGCGCACACCTATTTAAGCGTTTTTCAAAAAAATTTTGAATCACCCAATAACCATTAATATAGCGAATATATAAAAACCGAATTATACACTTAGGAAATTATGTTGGTAAAGACGACTGCAATTGTAGTCAAAAACAAATGAAATTTCATTTAAAAAAAGGACGACTTACATTTCATTAAATTCAACTAACATTGTCATTTGTTTTTTAGTGTTCAAAAAAATGACTAACATTGTAGTAAAAATAAACCACATGGTAGTAAAAAATAAACCAAATTTTATTTTTTTATTTTTTAAATAACAAAAAACAACTGTAAAAAATGAATGTAAAATCATAAAACAGTCATTTGATGTGAGTTGTTTTTTTAAATGAACTACAATGTTAGTTAAAAATTTTATTTGTTCTACAAATGACTTACATTTACATTAAAAATAATGAAACTGTATTACAACCCAAACAACTACATATTTTTAAAGCAGAAGTTCCCTGAGTGTAAGTATCAAAAATCCTATAATATTTTCCTTAAGCTTTAGTAAGTTTTTTAATAAATTGTATATGGTTACTGCCTATAAATTTCAATTGTTTAAACAATATGAATGTGGCTATTTTTGAACAACCGTTTTTTTTTTTAATTTTTTGCAATTTTCTCGCCACAAAAAAGGCTCCATATCCAAATTTATCTTTACTTTAGAAATATAAACTGTGTGGTATTAAGATACAGACGTGGCCTTATCGTATTTAAATACAGACGTGGCCTTATCGTATTTTACCAAATAATGGGTAAAGTAATGTATCGCCATAGGGATCCATGTATTAAAATACAGCTTCACTGATGAATTTTACAGGCGATGAGCTCAAAAGTAATGGGTGGACTCATTACCTAGTATGGGATAAAGTAACTGGTTACTTGTATTGTTACCAGGTTTGGAAAAGTAATGTGTCTATAAATAGATTTTCATAATATAAAAAAAATTATTACAGATAATGTTTTTTTAATTAAATAAATTACGTGCTCCCGATGAGATTCAATCCTGGGTCGCTGGCGTGAACTCTACCAACTGAGCTATCATCTCATATAAAATATAGCTGAACTGTTGTGCTTCGGTTTTCGTTTGCGATGTTAAAAATATACAACTTACCCTTATGCTTACAAAAAATCACAAATTAATGTGTCTAAATATAGATTTAAAAAAAAAAATAATTTGAAACATTAGTTTACGTATATATTTCATGCATTATGTAATTGATTATCGGTAAGTCATTATTATATGTTTTGAAATAACGTAAAAGGTAATGTTGTATCACTACAAGGTAACTCATGCGTTTCTAATTATTGGTAACACATTACTTTTCGTTATGTTTCAAAATAATGTTGAAGGTAAGGAGTATACATTACAATGTAATGCATTACGTAACCAAGTAGTGGTAACTCAATACTCTATAGTTCGAAATAACGCTGAATGTAAGGAGTATTCATTACAAGGTAATGCATTATGTAGCTCATAAAAGGTAACACATTACTTTTTGTTGGAAAATAATGATACACGTAAGGAGTATACATTACAAGGTAATGCATTACTTTACCAAAGATTTGCCAATTAGCAAAGATTTGCTGGATATTTATATCATGCTCTGCAGGGAGTCAAATTATTCGTTACATATATGTAACGCCAAGGATTCAAATCTGCGGGTTTATGCGTTTTCTTTCTTCCCGTTTTATATTTAATAATTTTTATAAAAGAACTTATCCATATTGGCTTGCTGTAGAATCTGGTATGAAATCAGCTGAAACGTGTGGCTTATACTAAAGAAATACTCCTTTCCAACTGACGCATATATAATTCGTAATTTCGAAGGAAAGCGTTTTTTATTTATTAATATCGCAAACAAATGAAATAATATAATAACTTAATTAAAGATTTATAATAATATTAACTAAATAAAAGTCATAAAATCATAAAATTACAAAGAAATAACCACAAAATACAATTTCTTCATTATCAAAATACGTAAGTGTATTAAAGTGTCCCATGAAAAACGCTTTTGAAGTAATACCACTTAAACTATGGGTACACTCAGAGAACTTCTTCTGTAAGTATTTGCAGTTGTTTGAGTTGCAATACAGTATCTTTATTTTGAAGTGAAAAAACAGTAGTTTGTAGAAGATATTTCATTTTTGACTATAAGTGTAGTTTATTAAAAAAAACAAAAACTAACCACATCAAATTACTGTATTACATTCATTTTGTACAGTAGTTTTTTTTTATTGAAAAAAATAAAAAAAATAAATAATTGTATATTTTTTACTACATATGTGGTTCATTTTTACTCTAATTGTGGTTCATTTTTTGAACAGTAAAAAAACATATGAAAATGTTGTTGAATTTACTGAAATGTAAGTCGTCCTTTTTTCAAGTGACATGTCATTTGTTTTTAACTACATTTGTAATAGTCCATACCTACATAGTATTCTAAGTGTATTACTTATATGAATATAGGAAATAAGAAAAATCAATTGGAGAGATCCTTAGTTACCTACCAGAGTTAATAACACTGTGATAGTCGAAAAAATGAACTTCGCTGAATCCTTTTCGAACTATTAGGGGGAGGTCCCTGAGTGCGAAAGTACATTTGGAAGTGTCAGATTGGCTCCAGTTTTTGAGAAATCGGTATATATCCATTTTTCATTGATATAGCTAAGTCTTCTTAGCTTTCTTTTACGGAATGTTTTGACTTTTTTTTTTTTGAAATTTGACATAATTTAAACTATTAATGTCGATCAAAAGTAACGATTTTTGACCATTTTTAGCCATTTTTCAGGTTTTTTGGTCGTAAAAAAAGTTTAAAATGATTGGACCAAATTTGTATAAAAATTTGCGTTATGGCCCGACTGTTTTAAATTTATATCTGATTAATTTAGTTTTATGATAAAAAAATCTTCTGGAAATTATTGTTTTTCTTAAGATGTATATTATAAAATTTGTATAGACAAATTTGGACCAGGACCGTTCGGTATATCATTCAAAATTAACAGCACAACTTTTAAGACCCATTTAGCAAAAAATTCAAAATCAGCATTTAAAAAATGATGTGGTTGACTAAATGCATTCCACCATAATTTTTTAAATAAGTTTTTTTTTTACCAAGTTCGTCGTAACGCCACTTTCGATACCACCAAAATACACTTAAAATCAAATCTTTAATCTTCGGAAGGGAAATTAAAATCCCCTTTATAATCCCAAAACTTATTTGTTTATTTTTTTGCGCATTGAGATAATTAATTTGCATCATTTGAATGTTTCACTAAATTCACAAGAAAGCCAATTATCAGGACACCCTAATGTGTATAAAAACCTCATTCAATTATTAACTAAACAATTTATGTGTCATAAAAAAATGCCCACGATAAAACACTTAAGAAATGTTAATAAAATTATTTAACTTAAACTGATTTTTCGGGTTTTTTTTTCAACTAATTTGTATCGGTAACTTAAAATGGCCAGCTAGACATTATAAAAATAAGTGATAATAATTGAATTAAAAACATGTTAATTGTATAAGGAAAAAATCAGATGTTAGTAAAATTATCGTTATAAATTAAACATGATTTCAAAAGTGAAAATTTATTTAATAATTTTAAAATTCTTTGAATGCATAGTGACAAGAATATTTCAATAAAATATTTTGAGCTTTTTTTATTTAATTAATGAATAACATTAAATGTTGAAATAACTTTGACATGCTAAAACAAAAAAAAAAAAAATATTAGTGTCTGGCCGATCAGTTCGGAAAGATAATGTCTTTTGTCGGTATTCGGTATTTTGAAGCATTATAGACAAATCTGGCAAATGACTCATTCCATATAAAAGCATCAAAAAAATATCTTCGACCTCTACTCCTTTCAAGTTTACCTAAACTTGGTATGGCAGGTAAGTGTCACATAAATATGTCATCGTAGAAGCTGTGGCTTGTTAGCTCTAACGGTTGTGGAAATATCGCGTTTTAAAATACGAAAAAGATTGAAAATTTTAAAAAAAGTTGTCGTACCTAATCGACCATATCTTTTTAACGATTAAATCTAAAGGGTAATTTTTTAAGAGCCTTCGGATTTGATTAAAAAAAAACACATACATTTTAGAGAAATGTATGAAATATTTATTTGAGTCGATAAAACGATCTATATTTTAAAATATGTTTAAAGATGATTTAATGTAAATGTTGACCGCGGCTACGCCTCAAATGGTACATACGCCAGGTCCATGACATGATCCTTAACATAGCCACACAAAAAATATTTTAAAGGCGTTAAGTCGCACGATCTAGAAGGCCAATTGACCTGCCCCAAACGTGAAATAAACGGTTCACCGAACTGGCCTCTCAATTGGGCAATTGCTTCGAGTGTTTGCATGCGGCACCGTCTTGTTGAAACCACATGTCACCCAAGTCCAGCTCTTCCATGTTGGACAAAAAAAATTTGTAATCATCGCACGGTATGTTTTGTTTGTTCACGTATCCATTCAACCAGAAATGAACTTCGTCGCTGAACACAATTTGCACTTTCTTAACCAAGCATGAACTTTGATAATAAAATTTAATAATCCGCAAGCGTTGTTTGTTTGTAAGTTGATTCATGGTTAAATTATAGACCAAAGTGAATATTTTTAAGAGTAACATGTTAGACGAAAACAGCTGAGCTGCCAAGAACAGTGTTGCCAATATGAAATTTGCTAAAAAATCACCCTTTACCTGATTTATTGATACGTTTTGTTAAAGCAACTGTTGTTGTGCTTTAAATAAAGTAAGCAAACAAATAATTTTTGGAAGTTAAATGCATTTTTTTTTTAAATCCTCGGCTTAAATTGCTGTATTTCAAAAAACTGTTTTTTTTAAATTTTCAAAATAACATTTGTTAATTCAAATTTATTCCACTATGCCGTTGCCAAGTTAATATGTAGATAGATCTCTTACGAATTCAAAAGTACTAAATACAGTAGAAAAACGATTTGTATAAAAAAAAATTATTGAAAAAAATAAAAATAAAGTTTTGCAAAAGTAGTTGCACAATTGTCCATATCTTTTTAACGGATTCATATATACCTCATTTTAAAGGTATTTAAATCGGTTTTTACTTCTTCTCGGTAAAATGCATTTTTTCAAAATCCGTGGTTCAATCAACTATATTTAAAAAAAAACTGGTTTTCCAATATTTATGAAAAATATATGTTAATTATAAATTATTCTTCTACACCGTTACCAAATCCAAATGTGGTACCCCTGCATGTTTCCGAGTTATCGGCTTTTTAGTTAGAATTTTTTACATTTTCATTCATAACTCCGGATACCGTAAGGGCTCTGTAGAGAAGTAATTTATACCTAACATATATTTTAAAAAAAAATTAAAATAATAGTTTTTTAAAATACAATTTTTAGAACCTCAGTTTTTGAAAACAATGCACTTTGCCATGGAGAAGCAAATAGTTTGTGTGTATCGATAACTCTCGTAGCTTAAGTCGTTAGAAAGATATGGAATATTATGTACGACTACTTTTTTAAAATGTTTGCATATTTTTCATATTTTGAAACGGAATATTTCAAGATACGCTGGGAATTGCTATCCTACATTTGGACGAGGTTATATTTATATGATGTACATCTTCTGTACCAAGTTTGAATAAAATCGGATGGGGTGAAAGAAATGGAGTGGTTGATTTTATATGTTTTCAATCAAATGGAAAACTTCATAAACTTCATTGATTTTCGTCCAATATAACACTTCATAAATATGATGCAGCTGCTTAATAAAAGTTCAAATTATCATTATGAAGAAGTTTCATAGCTTTTCATGAAATGTTCCATATATACAGAGAATGTTCCATATATACTTGGAAAACGAAATGGCCAACGTTGGCGAAACACTGGCAAAACTAAATAATATGTGGTCAAAAATAGATTTTCCAAAAATAAAATAAGGAAAAAGTTAATTTAAAATGTTTTTTGCCCTGCGGTGACTCGAACTCTGGCCTTTAGAAAGGCAGCCGAGAGCTATACGCACTGAACTCGAGACCCATAAGCCTTGATAGCTTAAAACGTAAATAAGTGATAACGGCTGGCTAACCGTTGTTTGTGCTTTTTTGCCAGCACTGGCATAACATTTGTTGGAAGTAATATGTCAACGCTGAAAATTAAAAAAAAAAATGGGTCTAAAAAACATTTTTCACAAACATAAAAAGCTAAATTTTAAAATTTTTTTTAACAATGTGTCGTAATTTTTTTAAAATCATTGCCGTACTAATATAAATTGCTTTACCAGTGCTTGATTTTTCTGACCATCGGAAATTTCTGTATACAGATTAATTAATCTGTGATGTTAAGTGAGGCGCTACGAAATAACCCCCAATGAAATAACCCCCAACGGCCAAAAATGAAATAACCCCCCAAAAAAATTGTGTAAAATTGTTTTGGGGTTTTTTCATTTTGATTATTTCATCTTACGGT
Source organism: Delia radicum (assembly GCA_021234595.1). Taxonomy (NCBI): domain Eukaryota; kingdom Metazoa; phylum Arthropoda; class Insecta; order Diptera; family Anthomyiidae; genus Delia; species Delia radicum. The sequence goes on along the minus strand of CM037851.1, from coordinate 74,339,435 downwards.
TTGGAGATTATTTCATTATGAAGCAACCCAAAATGAAATAAAGCCCAAAATTTAAATTCTTTGGAGATTATTTCATATGCAATTATTTTGGGGGTTATTTCATATTTTTTGGGCGATATTTCATTTTGCTAAAAGTGAAATTTTTTTTAATATTTGTTAGTTTTTCTGCGTGGCGGCCTGCGGCCGCTCTTAGGGGTTTTCTCCTCCATGGGACGCGGCAGGTGGCTTCGCTGAATAAAGTTTCCCTGCGCGCGTCACACTAGGGAAGATAATGAGACGCGCGCAGGAAAACTGTATTCAGCGAAGCCACCTGCCGCGTCCTATGGAGGAGAAAACCCCTAAGATCGGCCGCAGGCCGCCACGCAGAAAAACTGAACAGTGTAACAAAAGAATCAAAAATATGAAAACAAAAAATAAAAAAAATTTGGGACATATTTCATTTCTTTGGAGCTTATTTCATTGGGGGTTATTTCATTTCTTCCTTTGGGAGATATTTCATTACGAAACAACCCCCAAATTTTGGGTGTTATTTCATTTTCACCTTTGGGGAATATTTCATTTCTTTTGGGTATTATTTCATTTTTTTTTGTTGGGACTTATTTCATTTTTTTTGGGATTTATTTCATTGGGGGTTATTTCATTTTGTCGTTTGGGTGTTATTTCATTGGGGGTTATTTCGTAGCGCCGTTAAGTGATATTAAGTTAACTTAATATCACAGATGTTCTTCGTTTTCGTATACCTTAAACTGTTTTAAATTACACCGTTTTTTAAAAAAAGTTATCAAAACTCAATTTAATTAACCGTCATAAAAACCATACACTCATAGAAATAAACATGTTAAAATAGCAAAAAAAAAAAGCTACTAAATATTATTTAGAAATTATCTTGCAGAAAAAACTACTTAAATTAGCAGATTGTTTTTACCAAATATTAGTAATATAAGAATAGCAAAAATAAATCTGTTGAATTTACAAATATTTAGTTGTATTTGAGCTAAAGTTTAGTTAATTGAAAGTAGCAAAATAATCTGCTCAAATCAGCAAAAATATTTATTAAATATTACACTTAGAATACTATGTAGGTAAAGACCACTGCAAATGTAGTTGAAAACAAATGAAATTTCATTTAAAGAAAGGACGACTTACATTACAGTAAATTAAACTAACATTGTCATTTGTTTTTTAATGTTCAAAAAATTGCTAACATTGTAGTAACAATGAACCACATGGTAGTAAAAAAAAACAAACATTTATTTTTTTTATTTTTTTAAATAACAAAAAACAACTGTAAAAAATGCATGTAAAATCACAAAACAGTCATTTGATGTGGGTTGTTTTTTCAAAATGAAATTTAATTTGTTCTACAAATGACTGACATTTACATTAAAAATAATGAAACTGTATTACAACCCAAACAACTACATATTTTTAAAGCAGAAGTTCCCTGAGTGTAGTAGAAAAAAAGCATTAAAAATGTGAATTTCTTTTAAAGCTTTTTTAATGCGAATAAAAGTCTGCCCTTATGAAATCAGCAATCAACAATTTTTTGGCAAACATTTCGGTTCATTTTAGCAAAATATACTGTTATTTACATTCTACTAAATTTGAGGTAAATAAAGAATATTACAGATTTTGTTTGGTATTTTGAGACTAAAAATATTTAGTAAAAGTTTTTGCTAATTTTACAGAGTAAAAGGCTGTTAAGTTCAGCAGTTTTTTCTGCAAGGCAATTTTTGACTAATTTTTACAAGATTATTTCCATTAGACTATGAAAAAAAACTGCGAAAGTTTAAAAATCGGGAAATTGTGGTTTCACTTGTAAACTTTTTAAAATATTTTATTTAGTGAAGTCTTTAGAAGTGTTTTTTTTTACAATAACTTAAGATTTTGGGGGTATATTAAAATATCTTAAGATTGAAAATGGATCATCTCAACCAGAGCTACAACCAGCACTAGATCGCTTTTTCCATATATTTACATTCCAACACAGTGTAATTAATTTAGTGTTCAACTCAAGTTGCAGTGTACTGGGAATACATACTACCCATTGGAGGTTAAGCAAATATTTTAGTTGTTACCGCCTTATCACTTTATTATCTCCCTTTAGCTTGGCTTGTCATTTTATATTTCTTAAAACTTGTATTTAATAATTACCTGTGTTTTCATGGCATAAGAGCTATTTTATACAAATTGTTTACTAAAAGTATGGGGATTCAAGAAGATAATGTGGTACAAAGTACAAAGTCATTAAAAATTACACAGTTAAACACTAAAAATGCATCGGGCATGCGACTTATCAATTCTGATAGATTTAAGGGGGTAGATCATCAAATTTTAATATTAGCTGCAGTTTTCGAAATATTCTCAAATTCAAATTTTACTAAAAATCAAACTAAACTACGAATAACTTTTTCTATGGTCTTAAATTATGGAGTTTGAGCATTTAAAGCTATATAATAATTTGCGATTGGGTAAAGGATATAGGATATTCTTGCAATTAAAATGAAAACTTTACTTTTATTTATTTTTTGTGAATATTATAAAATCCCTTTACAATCTGAAATACAGTTTTTATTACTTTTTTATTAGAATTAATTCATTTTGTATGTATTTACAATGGAGAAAATATAAAAAATATATTTTTAACATACATATCCAGGTAAAAATTAAATCATATACGAACATATATGAACTTGTATATGATTATATAGCTGATCATATACATATGTCCATATATATTTCAATATATATATAGAGCAATTCCATATGAAAACGATCAAAATTGGCAAATTTTTGGACGACCCCTCTCCGATTTTAAAATAAATAGTCTCAATCGATTGCCCAGCAAAAAATAATGTACCTACATATTATTTTTTTTTTTATAGTGACTGGTTTAGTGGTGGTGTGCACCACTGTCATGTGACAAAATTGAAGAATTCTTCATAAGGGACCTCATTGAAAGTTGTTTTAATTGAAAAATAAATTTTTCCTAATTTTTCTTGTTAAATAATTAAAAATAATTCAATTATAAAAAATATAAAAACAATGAGAACAAGGTGGTCTCTTAAATGCTCTTCTCCTGTCCAAACAAGGAGTCGGGCCCATTTTTTTATTGCTGATTCTTAAAGCAAAAATTATGAGGAATCCAAAAAAAATAAAATTAGCCGGAAAATTTAGGAGCTTCTGTGGAAAATCGGAAAATTTAATTTTCATGGGAAAATTTTAATTTTCATGGGAAAAAGGTAAATTTCTGAGAAAAATTAGGAAAATTTTATTTTTCAATTAAAGCCTGATTCAATACCTTTCCAACGAGCTATCACTCGTTGCGATCGCTTTAGTAGTTTATGTCCCTTATGAAGAATTCTTCAATTTTGTCACATGACAGTGGTGCACACCACCATTAAACCAGTCACTATATAAAAAAAAAAAAATATGTAGGTACATTATTTTTTGCTGGGCAATCGATTGAGACTATTTATTTTAAAATCGGAGAGGGGTCGTCCAAAAGGTGATCGCTTTCATATGGAATTGCTCTATATATACTTCATATATGGTATCATATATGACCGTATATGCTAGGATCCGAAATTTGAGAGTATATGGTCATATATGATCTTATATGAGCATATAAAATTAGTTAATATGGTGTTTAAGTCGCGTTTTGTGTATATATTTATAGCGATAGTATATTCGCAAAATGAACTTTAACGGACGATTTTTCGAGAAGGAATAAGATATTAAAACGCTTAAACCTGAATTTTATGGCAAACAGATACACTTTTGAGAAGACAAATTTTTTTGAACAAAGCTTAAATATCGATGTAATTACGTTGCGGATATACAAAAAAGTGCTTTTTTTGTAAAGATATCTCAAAAAAACCCTATGTTATGGGGAACTTTTGAAGTCAGACTCGGATTCAGCGCATCTCAATCCTGTAGAAAAGCAGAATCAATTCTCATTATCTTAACTTTTTAAAAATGTTGTTGGCCTGTATAATAATTATAATTTTCAATAAAACTTGCACATATATCTCTCTTGCTATGAATATCCTTATTATTGTCTTATTTTCTTTTTACAAAAGCAGGAATGTGATGAAGAAGAATAAGAAATATATGTTGCTACTCGCGAAAAAACATGCGAATGAGTACAATGTACTCAAAATGCACTATTAACTACTATTCAGCAAGAGCAATTTATGCAAGCCAGGGTTAGCAACCGCAACGAATAACGCTATTGGTATCGTATATCAGTACGTATCGGTATTTTAAAAAAAATTAGTTTTCACAATATATTGTGAGTTGTTGTAAATAGCACAATGTTACAAACTCAAATTAAGGGGCTTACTAGCTTTAGAAATCAATAAAAATGACAATTTTTAAGTAATTATAAAATAATAAATAAATGATTTACTCAAAAAATTCTTGTTGCGATAGAAAAACACAATATATTATATTTTAGAATTCGGACTACCATTTTATTATAGTCCATTTTTTTAAATACAAAATCGGTACACTCAGGAACGTCTACTTCAAAAATATGTAATTTTTTGGGTTGTAATACAGTTAGAACAAATTAAAAATTTTTACTAACCTTGTAATTCATTTAAAAAAACAAACCACATCAAATGATTGTTTTATGATTTTACATTAATTTTTTACAGTTGTTTGTTGTTATATAAAAAATAAAAAAAAAATAAATGTTTGTTTATTTTTTACTAACATGTGGTTTTGTTAGTCATTTTTTGAACATTAAAAAACAAATGACAATGTTAGTCGAATATACTGAAATGTAAGTCGTCCTTTCTTTAAGTGAAATTTCATTTGCTTTTATCTACATTTGTAGTGGTATTTACCTACATAGTATTCTAAGTGTACTCAACTGAGAAAAAAAAATTAATTTGGTTTCACACATTCTTTAGTCCCTAAAGTAGCAGGATTTAAAAATTTTTGATTTGAATTAAAATGGTTAGAGGGTAAACTCAAAAATTAAAAAAAAACACCAAAAAAAAATCGTTATTTTTTATTTTTTCAAAAAATTCTAGTCAAAAATTAAAAAATGTCTCTAGGTCCACCTGTTAAAGCTGCACAGTGGAATCCGATTTTCAATATCTTGTTTTGCGAAAAAAGCATTTGAAATAAATATTTCTCCTGTAAAATATAGGGCAAGAAGTTTGTTTTACAAGTTGTAACTTTTTTTTCTCTGATTTTTTCTCCAAAATTTTCGTAGTATATAACACAAAGTTCAAACTATTGAAATATAAAAAATAAAATCTAAAGCTGGTAAACCCCTTAATAGGTTTGTTCGACCGCATTACCTGAAACAACAACAATTTACTCAAAACTTTTGACAATGAAACCGCTTTATGGTACTTTACCCGCAGCAAATTACATCGAACCGACCTCATATTAGATAAACGACCGTCCAGTTACATATACGTAGTTTTATTAACAAAGTGTTATAGTGGTCAATTAATTTATAATTTTGAATTTTTTGTATTTAAAAAAAAATTAATGTTTGCTAAAAACACAAATTTCTTCAAAAACCGATTCAATATCGGTACGATACCGTTATTCAGAGAAATACTTAGAGTAAACTGGTATTTTTGAAATCAAAAGTTGCGGTAATGGTATCGTTTACGTTTTAAATTTGAAAAGGTTTTTTTAACGGATATATTGATATGGTATCGGCTGACATTGATATGGTATCGGTATTGATATGGTATCGGCTGACAACCTTGATACAAGCCATATTGATAGTTGCAGCGCATATTTTGTAGTATATTTTATATTATTCTATTTACGTTGTTTAATCGTAAATGAATATTTATAACATGGATCAGTGCTGTTAACAAAAATTTTTATGGTCTATAGCGTGTGGTTTTTCTGATGATATACTTTTTGACAATTTCTTTTGTCGTTTGATTATATTTGGTATTTTCACACGTACGTTAAGGTTCTGAGTAGGCTCCCCTCTTAGGACAGGGGATTCGATTTGTGTCGACATTTATTAAATTATTTAACACTAGAGCTTAACATTTTTGCTTTTTGATTTTATTTTGTTGTGTTTTTTTTTTGCGGTTGTTGAACATGGACATACAGAACATTAAGGAATGGATTCTATTTCGGAGCATAATGTATGAAATAATAACAGAATTTTATACCATTTATCTTTCAGATGTCTAAAAAATCGAAGCCACTTTGAGCCTATATATCAAAATGTAGCACTTTCTTTCCAGAAGTTCGGAATGCATTGAAATAGCACTCACAAAATATGAAAATTCTGCGTATTTCGTAACCTTTTAAGAATATAGGTGAGCAGTAGTCTTGGCAGGCTTTTCAGTGTAGAACTATAACTGTATATCAGGAATTTAAAACACTTTCGACACTTTCCCAGCAAACATGACAACGTATTTTATGTTAGAAAGTGTTTTGCAACCGTCAGATAATGACAATCGTAATAAGTACTGCGTAAGATTTCCCTTTTGGTAGAAAGCGTGTTCCGAGAGCAATACCAATTAATGTCTAAATTTAGGAGATGCAATCAACATCGGACAGATCGTGTGACACGACATCGGATAAAACACGCATGCATCTCCACCCAAATTTGATCAAGCTTAAAGACTTTGCTACTACTACTACATATAATCTTCCTGCTGAATTTCATAAATATTCGCCCTTCCGTTTTCAAGTTAAGACGATGTCCTTTAGAGACGATGTCCTATGAGATTTCTGTATATTCTTCGACCAAAATGGAAGATTTATTTTAAAGGTTAAGATTCAATCTTACTTTGTTTTTAGTATCAAGGGTTTTTAGTTAATGTTTTTAGGATTTTTGAGCTTCAACACTTTCTCGCTTCCCAACCATGCACTGCACTTACTTTCTTCACAAATTATTTTGCAAATTTGAGTTTCCATCGAAATAGCTTAATTATAAATTAAATTATTTAAAATACCCCGCCAGGAGCCGGGCTTGCCGGTTAGAGGGTTAATAAAACCAATGACCAATATGTTTGATTTTGTATATTTCAAAAGTTCATCGTTCGATCAGCCAGATTTTCAATAACTATATACATCGATGAACTAATTTCTATTTTTTCATCAACATAACAATCAAAAATATAAAATATTAAGCTTTTTTATGTTTTTAAATAATTTTTGAATAAAGCTCCATAAAAGATGTCAAAAATGGATTTTTTCAAATAATTACACAAGGGAACAAAATTGAACTTTTTTTGTGTTGATTTGAAATTTATAGCAAATGTTTACTAACTTGAGGTCGCTGATTTCAAATCTGCACTTGGTTTTTCTCTATCAGCTCGACTTTTCGAGATATACCGTTAGGTTCAAAATTAAGGCACTTCCCCTACATATATTGGAATAACTTGAAAACGGTTCACCATATTAAATTAAAAAAAAAAATCCGAAACTCGCAAACAATATTCTCTTTAAGCCGTGCTTACATTGTTTTTAAATTTTCCAAGTAGTTTTAGAGATATCGTTCAAGTTTTGAAAAAAAAATTTTTAAAAAAAAAAAATTTTTTTGTTCTTTAAAAATTCCTAAAAAATAAAAATGGGACAAAAATCACAGTTTTGGTCTAGAAACAGTAAGTTAAATATATTTCGAATGAAATGAGCTTTATTTCATTGTAATCGGTGCACAACTTTTGATTTTGTTCACGATTTACTGAATTGATATAAATCGCGATTTCCATACAAAAATAACATTTTCTAATGTGTAAGTGTTTGTATGTAATAAGTTAGTTTTTTATGATTCTAAGAATTAAAAAAATTAAGTAATAAAAAAAGATTATTTCATTTTTATGGTTGCGGTAGCAAACTCATAACGCCTATAAATTTTATTGTTCCTTTATGACACCTAGTCAGTTCACAGTCAATTAAAGAGAAAAAAGAAAAGTGCACTTCTTTTTATTGATGTGTGGTTTACCGTTGGTAACGGATGCTTTTTTAAAGAAATTCCCCTTAACACATGTGTTCATTCATAAGTGACTGTCAATAAAATTGTGGATATAATTTTTTCTAGGTACTTCAGTAAAAAACTACGAAGTATTTATATGGGTTCATTCAACCAATTTTTCTCATTCAACAAGTGTTTACGAAAGCGAAAAGTATAACGACAAAAAATATTAAAAAATTTTAACCTAGAACATTTCATCAGTGAACACAAAAAACTTTTGATTTTTATCCCTTGTTTTATTTATTGAAAACTGTGTTACTTTGAAATATATGTCAAAATTGGGCAAGAAATACCTGTAAAATCAATCCCAACTATTTTTGTAACATATGTGGCGAATACACGTTTATAAAAAATAGAAAAAGTGTGTCAGATTTTATTAAAAAAATTTATTTTGACTACTTCGGATTTACCATGGAAACCCGTGACAAGTACTGGATTCCTAATACTGTATGTAAAAACTGTGTAGAGTATTTAAGGTTATGGGCAAACAAGCAACGGACCCAGTTCAAGTATAAAACACCAATGATCTGGCGGGAACCTTCAAATCATTATGATGATTTTTATTTTTGCGCTGTCAACATAACAGGCATTAATAAAACAAACCGGTCTAATAAATGGATTTATCCTAACGTGTTGTCTATTACCCAACCAGTCCTGTACTCTAGTGAGGATTCAGAACCAATACCATCTACATCTACACACAATTTTCACGACTTACGACAAAATGTTCCTTCACCAATTTCTGAATGTGGATCAGATGACTTCCATTTAGATATTTCTTCTGAACGCGAGCAATTTAATCAGGAGGAGCTTAGTGATTTAGTGAGAGACCTTGGACTCTCTAAAAAGCATCTGATATTCTTGCTTCTCGATTAAAGCAAAAAATCTGTTAACCCAAGGAACAACAATTTCATACTACCGTAACAGAGCATATGATGGCGGACTATTGCTGGAGCATTAAAAATAATACCTCTAAACAACATTATTTAAGAAAATCTTATAAAAGAAATTTTTTCGATGAGTTGTAATTACATTGTAATATTTGTGTATTAAAATTTTTTATTTTTCTTTAAAATTCTCTTTTTGTGTTAAATTAAAAAGTATAGCTGATAGAAATGAACAAAATCAAAAGTTGTTATTTTTGTATGGAAATCGCGATTTATATCAATTCAGTAAATCGTGAACAAAATCAAAAGTTGTGCACCGATTGCAATGAAATAAAGCTCATTTCATTCGTAATATATTTAACTAACTGTTTCTAGACCAAAACTGTGATTTTTGTCCCATTTTTATTTTTTAGGAATTTTTAAAGAACAAAAAAAAATTTTTTTTTAAAAAAATTTTAATTTTTTTTTCAAAACTTGAACGATATCTCTAAAACTACTTGGAAAATTTAAAAACAATGTAAGCACGGCTTAAAGAGAATATTGTTTGCGAGTTTCGGATTTTTTTTTTTAATTTAATATGGTGAACCGTTTTCAAGTTATTCCAATATATGTAGCGGAAGTGCCTTAATTTTGAACATAACGGTATATCTCGAAAAGTCGAGCTGATAGAAAAAAACCAAGTGCAGATTTGGATTCAGCGTCCCAAATAACCTTAAAAACAATATTCAGTTCGTAATCAACAGAACCATTGTTCCCTTGTGTTATTTGTCAACTCTGCATAACAATTTTTCACACTTTTTTATTCACGATTGTAGTCAAGATGTTGAATACTTCTATGGTTTCTGAATCACTTAATTATCATTTTCCAGAAAAAAAACATAGCCTTTAAAATTACTAGGTCGAAAAAGGAACACAGTGTCAAAAATGAGTTAAATAAACTCTTTGATCTATATTTTACTTTAGATGCTTTTTTTTTCTCAAAACATCATATTTAAAATCGTACAGGATTGGAATCAGAAAAAAAAGGGAATACAACTATATAAAAAATATTTAAGTGCAAAGAGAAATGAACAAAATCCACTCTGTAGCGTAGAGTACTTGAAGTATTGTGAATCTACCTTAATATATACATATTGGAATGCCTTTCCATCGCAAAATGAATTTTTGTAATAAACCATTTGCGTATTTTTTATAATTGAAGGGCTTATTGTAAAAACATGATAAGCCACATTTATTTTTTACTGGTACAATTTAAGTCGTTAATTTTCGTTTATGTAGATTTCTAAATGCAAGAAAAATTTTGATTTCACAAGGTTTTCCAAAATCTTAGTAACAACCCAGTAAAAAATTTTCGTGTTTTTAGAAGCAGGATATAACAAATGCGCTGATGTAAGTGCTTACTATTACATAATACTGCGAACCAGCAAAATAAACGAATAGTTTTCGTATACAAATAAACAAACAAAAATTTTGAGCTTACTGTATTCCCTAACCTGGATGCAGGTTGTAAGCAGCTTACCCTAATCCCTTATAAGGATGCAGGTTGTAATGCAGAAAGTTTTATATCGTGGATTATAAGCGATCTGTTTCAATTTTCCCGAGTGATTTCCGATTCGGTTTGGTATTTTCGAGTATGTTTGGTCATTTAACTGTTTCTGAAGAGGTAGCATGTGGAGCGGTAAAAAAATAAAATGATTATATTATATATCAAAAATTTTAACAAGAAAAAATTAATATCTGTAGAATTTTATGTAAAATAAATTATGTATATTCATATTATTACTTTTAATCGTAATAATGTAGACATGAAAAATGATTTTACGGAAAGTCATGAACTCACAGCTTGTTGTAAGCGCTAAAATCCGCGCTTATTTTGCCCAAAAGAAATGCTTCCAAGTGGGAATTCGCCATATAAAAATCATAGCATATGTAAGCAGGTTTGAAAGGGATTCTTTTGGGCTTTCTCCCTTACAAACCTGCTTGCATGTAAGCAGCGTTGTTTACTGGGAAGCTCTTTCCATTTTTTTTTTGTATAAATTGTACTCGTACTTAAACTTGTGAGCAATTTACCACCTTTTTATATGCTAAAGAAACACACATTTCCTTAATTTTCATAAAACAATTTTGATTAAGCGAAGGTATTTTAATGAATTTTGTGACAAAAATTAACTTTGACGTCGAATAGACCTAACTTTTGTGTCTGAATGTTGATAATTATATCAAATTTTTTGGGGAGTTGTTACATTTTTCTTGGGTTATATTTCATTGGGACTTATTTCATTTATTCTTTGGAATAATTTAATTTGTTTTGGGAATTATTTAAATTTTTTTTTGGTTTGGAAGTTATTTCATTTTTCTTGGGACTTATTTGAAGGGAAGTTATTTCATTGGGACTTATTTTATAGGGAGGTATAAACCGTTTTATAGTAGGTTTGTTTTTAATGAGTTTTGATAGAAATCTTTATCATTATCTGCATAAGATACATGAAGTGTCACTGGAATTCGTTCATTAAAACTTTTTATTAATTGAATACACTTTTTCATACAATTTTATTTTATTTATTAAAAATTTCATACGCCTAATGAAAAAGTTTCATTAAAAATAGTTTCATAAAAATAATGAAGGCCAAGAAATTTTTCATTCACTTTGTGAAGAAAACTCCTTTAGTTTAGTGAAAAATTTCATTAAAACTTGTCCAGGAAAATTCCTTCTGTGTACAATTAATTAAAAGAAAATTATTTAAAAGAAATATTTAAATAAAAAAGGCTTTTGGCAATCGGCTTCCGTGCGGAAGGGTTTTGTTTCGAATTGACTTAAAAAAGCGAATTATCAGCACAAAATTGCCGATATGATGGTGCCCTGTAATTTTTTCGTAACAAACAAGTTATATCCGTAATGTACACGCATTTGCATGATAATAATGAATTTTTGCATAAAAACAATAAAGTTGTAGGGGTAATCGTTTATCGAAACTATTTATTGATCTAATGCAAGTTTTCATAACATTTAATAAAAAATATCATTTTGTTTGTTAAAAGTTTCTTTTAGTCAATTGAGAAGTTTCATTAAAAATTGCATAAAAAGTATTAGCTTTAATTTTGAAAAATATTTCGTTCTATTTGTGCAAAAAAGTTCCATTACCCAATCAAAAAAAGTTGCTTCTCAAATACAAAATCAGATCTTATTTGATATAAATCGACATTTATTCTTATACAAGTTTAGCTCAAAGTTGGAATATGCAGTAGTATCCGAATAGATCCCTCAAATGTATATGTATTACTGGATTAAATTAGATCACAATTAATCTAAAAATTAGGGGATCGAATAATATATAATTTAAGATCCTGTTAGATCCAAAAATATCGCAGGGGATTTATTTAGATCTAATTGAATCCAATTAGATCCAAAAAGTTGTTTGATGGATCGAAAAAATATTTTAAGATTAAATTGGATTAACTTAAATCCCATGTCTATTAAATTTTGAATAAAATTTAAAAAAATTTAAAGAATAATAATGTAGACATCTGTAGCATATATAATTATGTATGGGATTATATACAACTATATCTTATACACATAAAAAATATTAATAATGTTAGACCATATATAATCATATCTCAAACTAAGTTGTTAATCTTGTGTCATATATGGAATCTTACCTTATTATATCTAACATCATTTAATGTTATATATAAATATATCTTAAGTTGTATTATACATATGGCTTCATATATAAGCATAGCTTAGATCACACAAAAAATATTTTTTATAACACATAATATATTATAATATCTTTAATTATATAGCTTATATATGACAATAGATATGGCACATCTTATTATGTATAGCATATATTGAAAATGAAAATTATTCAAGTTCGAGGCTATACTCTATATTTCTTTATTAGTATATTGTCCCAACAAATAACTTCGAGCTCATATATAAAGGGTCCGCCAAAAAACTTTTTTTTTTTTAAAATGCTATAAAAAAAAACTACTGAATATTTTCTCAAATTTCTTTTTTTATTTGAAAGTACAATCCTTCCGGTTAATAATGGAAAAAATTTCATTCAAACGGCCGCCTCGGCTGGCCATGCAGTAGCCTACACGATCGGTCCAATTTTTAAGCACATTATCGATTGTGCTGCTGTATTTCACCAATGGCTTCACAAATATTGTCTTTTAAAGCGTCAATTGTCTCTGGCTTGTTGGCGTAACACTTATCTTTGACGGCACCCCACAAATAATAGTCCAACGGTGTCAATCGCAGCTCCGATGTGGCCAAACGACATCAGCTTTGCGGCTGATAATGCGATCTTCAAAAACGTCCTGTTGAAACCAAATGTTGCCAATATCCTCCTCTTCAATTTTTGTGAACAAAAATTCGTTCAACATGGCCCGATAACGATCGCCATTGACTGTAACGGCCACTCCTTGCTCATTTTCGAAGAAAAATGGCCCAATTATGCCTCTGCACCAAAATCAGCACCAAACAGTGACTCGTTTTGGGTGTATCTGCTTTTCAATGTATGCGTGCGGGTTTTCTGTGCCCCAAATGCGACAATTTTGCTTGCTTACATAACCGCCAAGATCCGTACGCAATTTTCGCACACATTCTACAACATTACCATGATTTTCAAAGTAATGTCGCAATATTTCAAAGCGTTGTTTAAGCGTATACACAACAATATTCGTTCAGCGGAAGGATAAAACTAATTATCTGTCAAATCAGACATGAGGTAAGTGTTACCATTCACGAAATAAGCACTAGTTGATAAAAAAAAACGTTAGATGGCGGACCCTTTATATTAGTTCTCATGTAGTGAGTAAACTAGTTTATATGAATGTTTGGTGTTTTGAATGGGACTGTTACCTCTTTCAAAACGTGTTCTGATGATGGGAACCTAGAAAATTCACGAAATAGATCTATCAACACATTCCTGAAAGGGTCAAATAATAAATTTGAAAACAAAAACTCTATAGACTATTTGTTAGGACAATATCCTAATAAAGAAATATAGAGTATGGCCTCGAACTTGAATAATTTTCTTTAGTTAGTCTCTTTACAGGAAGAAGAAGAAGTAAACATTTTTATTAAAAAATTTTTACGGACAGGGATACACCAGACTGCCGCAGTTTAGTCCCCCTCCTGGGACTCGTCAGTGGTTAATTTTCATTGCACAATTAAAGGTCGAAAAAAAAACATAATTTTTTTATTTTTAATAAAAGTGCATATAATATTAATATCTAATTTTATATAGATCAATATACAATAATATATCGTTAAATATGCTACCACACATGGCCATATATAATCATATATTATAATATATTTTAAAATTAAAAAACATAAGACTATACATTTTTTTCTCGTTTAGTTTAATGCAAATTTTCATTATATTTTGTCCACTAAAATTCTCTCTGTATGAAATTTTCTTGACAAGACAAACATTAAAATATTTTCTAGACTTAGAGTTGGGCCTTCTAGTTCACAGTTAAAGAAATTGTACAATTTCAAATGATCTTTTACAATATTCAGAATAGTCACACAAACCATAGAAATTATGAAAAATAGAATATATTTGCAACATAAGCGAGTAATCTAGAAGAACTAACTAGTTCAATAATGTAAATGAACTAAATGAACTGTTGTGACCTATAATGCCTAACTCTAGCAAATTTTGATAATGCCTAACTCTAGCAAATCCTGTTCAAAATTGTAAAACAATTTATTCCTTGAAAGCTCTGATTATATTTAGCCATTTTATTTTTATGTATGTATTTTTATTTTTATTTTATTTTGATTTCATTTTAGTTTTGTGCTTTAGCTTTTTTTTTGTGTAATTTCTGCTTTAAAATGTTGCCTGTATGTATTTTGCTGCTTGTTCACTTTTCTTGATGTTGTTGAACAATAAAAGATACGTACCTGTTGGATGAATTTTTCAGTTTTATTTAAAACGTCTTAAAGGTGGTTAACCTTACAATAGCGATTTGTCGAGCGTGAATTTTTTTATTTTTTTTTTTCATACAAAGAGAAAGAGAGTGAGATCAGTCACATACAGAAGATGTCAATTTAAATTTTAATTTAACAAAATTAAGAGTATGTGGTTAAAACTATAAAATTAAAATAATTAAAAAATCGTTAGTTTATTTAATTTGATAAAAAAAAAATTATCTAAACATAGAAAAAAAAGTAACACAAAAATTATGTTGTATAGTGAATTTTGTAAAATTTACTCAATATTTGCCTTTCCAACCATAAAAAGAACGTATTTGTGATCACAACTAAAAAAAAAAAAGTTAAGAGTGAGTGAATTACAGGTTTTCCAAAGATCTACTACAATAATTCTCTACACGATTTCGGCTACCACAACAGTATTATTAACAATTAAGCTCGAATTTAATAAAAAAAATATAGTAATTTATTTTTTAATAAATTACAATAAGATCAAGGTTGAACATATTGAAAAAAGTGTTTTTTTTTTATTTCAAAAAAATTGTGATTTTTTTCTGAGTGTATCTTAAACAAAGCTATACATTGTCGTATTAAAAAGTAAAGCCTACGTAAGGTTTAAAGTGCATTTTTTTTATTTGGAAATTATTTTATATAAATTTTCAAAAATAGGTAAATTCTTTGAACTACTCAAAAGGAATTCTTCCATAAAAATGAAACGTTTAATGACATGGGAACGTGACTTGGTGGATGCGATGTATGAGTAAGTGTTAAATTTCACATGTGTTACTTTTGTTATTTTATTTTATTTTGACATTTATTTATTTATTTAATTCATTTATTGTTGATATTGAGTTGTCAATAATTTGTTATATCTTGTGTGTGTTTTTTTTTTTTTTTAGCAATTTGTCATTTATTTGCTTACTTATTAATTTTCACAATCTCTTTTCGCATTTTTAGTATTTTCAATATGTTTCATCATTGATCATTTTGTTAGACAATTTTATTCACTAGACTTAATGATAGACAGACAATATAGAGACAGATATTTTTCTTTGTTAAGTGGCCAAGGTTTTGTAAATAAAAATATAAAAAATAAATTAAATGAATTTTTTTTTTCTTTACTTAAAAATTTTTGTGAGTGTACATTGTACACGAGTTCTCAGTAGAAACATCGTTGTATGAAAATACTCGTATAAAAACCATATTTCAATTAAAAATTTTATTGACAGTTGTTTTTTAAAAATATCCATTAAACATTAAAAGAAAAACATGAATGTTTCTAGTTTAATTAAATTACACTGGTCTACATTATGTTTACATCTGTTTGCAATAAAGTTTTAACTATATAATTGGTATAAAAACAAATAATCTCCCCTATTGTGAATATTTTTTTCCTCGAATTGTTTTCCCTTTTCACTCAGTTGCAATCGCGAATAAAAGTTCCCTCGAAATTTGTTCCCTTTGTCTAATCATTCACTCGTGAATAGCATAATACAATTTCAGGGGAAATTCACGATACCAATTTTCACTTGAGGGGGAATGAAAATTACATGGGAACAAACATTTCCCTTTTTATTCACTATAGGGTTGAATATAAATGTACTTTTATCGCTTCATTTCGGCGATAATGAACGAAAATTGTAACAAATTTTTTTAAAACCGATAATTGTACAAAGTTGGAATTAACTTCAATTCATACTTTTCACAAAGGTGTAATTATATAAAGCGTGCGCCAAATAACTTTTTTTTTTTTAAATGCTATAAAAAAAAAAACGACTGAATATTTTCTCAAATTTATTTTTTTATTTGAAAGTACAATCCTTCCGGTTAATAATGGAAAATAATTTCATTCAAATGGCTGCCGCGGCTGGCCATGCAGTAGCCTACACGAACGGTCCAATTTTTAAGCACTTATCGATTGTGTGCAGCTGTATTTCACCAATGGCTTCACGAATATTGTCCTTTAAAGCGACAATTGTCTCTGGCTTGTTGGCGCAACACTTATCTTTGACGGCACCCCACAAACAATAGTCCAACGGTGTCAAATCGCAGCTCCGAGGTGGCCAAACGACAGCTCTGCGGCTGATAATGCGATCTTCAAAAACAGGGCGCAAAACATCGAGTGCAGCTTCGACTGTGTGGCACATAGCGCCGTCCTGTTGAAACCAAATGTTGCCAATATCCTCCTCTTCAATTTTTGTGAACAAAACTTCGTTCAACATGGCCCGATAACGATCGCCATTGACTGTAACGGCCACTCCTTGCTCATTTTCGAAGAAAAATGCCCAATTATGCCTCTGGACCAAATTCCGCACCAAACAGTGACTCTTTTTGGGTGTATCGGCTTTTCAATGTATGCGTGCGAGTTTTCTGTGCCCCAAATGCGAAAATTTTGCTTGTTTCATACCCGCCAAGATCAAAATGAGCTTCATCTGAAAAGATGATTTTTTTTTGGAAAAATCGGCATTTTCTGTAAGTCGATCGCAGGCCCACTTAGAGAAGCGAAAACGCATTGGATAGTCAGTTGGCTTCAACTCCAGAACCAATTGGACTTTGTATGGCGTCGTACCAAGGTCTTTATGCAAAATTCGTCCAATGATGTCTCCGAAATGTTCAATTGTTGAGAACGACGGTGACTTGATGTTGATGGCGCTTCACGCACACTTTCTGCCACAGCAGCAATATTCTCGGGTGTACGCACTGTTTTTGGCTTTTTACGCTTGGGTTTATCGATGAGGATGCCAGTTTCTTTCACTTTTTTCACAAGATAACGAACATACGGACCATATTCGTTCAGCGGAAGGTTAAAACTAATTATCTGTCAAATCAGACATGAGCTAAGTGTTACCATTCACGAAATAAGCACTAGTTGAAAAAAATGTTAGTTGGCGGACCCTTTAGTTACTTATATCTAAAATATGTGTTACCCATAGTTGTCTGGGACTTTTTGCTCTTTTATCTTACAAATATTTAACCCTTAGTTGTCTGGCCACTACAAAATTGTAAATCCTTTAAATTGATATAAAACAAATATATATTAGAGTGTCCCTTAGAGTGATCCATAAGTTTAAATGTTGGAAATGTTAATACGGTGCTCTCTAATTTTTCTTATATTTGACTTGAATATAACTCATGTGTAGTTATTGGCCTCTACGACAACGCCTACCCCAAGCGAATAGTTCTTAAAGATCGCAAAATGCGTTTAAATAATGACTTTTTTTTCGTTTTTGCAAATTTTTTTTAATATTGTAATAGTTTTTATTCTAACTGATAAATTATTTGACATAATAATAATATTGTGTATTCAAAAAGGTATAAAACTCAAAAATCGGTTTATAACCAGCCCAGTAATAAATACTGCCACAGACCACTAATGTGACAATTATTACTTGACTAAAAAATTCAAGCACACATCTTAAAAATTTTTGAAATTGATTACTACAATAGAATTTTTTTATTCAAAAGACTAAAAATTGTGAGATATGGAAGAAGTTTTTTTTTTGGATCTCGTTAACCTGTCTTAAGGTGATGTCAAAAACGGACAACATTTTTGGGATGCTTTTCATGTATTAATGAATTTAAAATTTATTTAAAGCCCCAAAATAATTTTGATATATCTTTAAATTTTATTAAAATTTTATAGAATCACCTATACCCAGAGAAAACCAGAAATAAGTTTCATCAATGTTCGTCCATTGTAACAATTTCGTCAATATTTATGAAACATTTCATAAACAACAAGAAAAGTTACCATATCATGGTCTCTATAATTTTTTCTTTACAAACAAATAAAACCTTTACTAATATAAAATATCCTTCATATAGGGAAGTATAAATATGATGAAATTGATTTTGTTTTTTATGAAATGTTTCATAAATACTATGAAACGTTACATTGGACGAAAATTTATGAAACATTTCATAGATATGATGAAGCTTTTCCTTTGAGTGTAGCTCTATATATTTTTTTATCTTTTTTCTAAATTGTCGACTAGTGTAATCTTTGCAACAGATGTCTTAATTGTCAAATCAAATAGCCAGACATCGATTTCAACGTTTTCCCAAAAACAAATGTTTATTCAAACAATTGTTAATAAACCTCCGGTAATGACACCAGAAATCTAAAAGAATTTATTCCTTGATTAAAATTAAATTTTTTTAATATAAACAAAAATTATTACTCCGTACCGTATTAACCCCAATATACCAAGTAACGAATATGGACCTGCCTCTGATCAGATCTGGAGAGTCCATTTTAGAAGAAATTTTTTGTTGATTTAGCTCAAAAATTCTGTTGATTTAGTTAAATTCTAATCGAATTTAACAACAACTGTAAGTGTATTTAACAGTTTAGTTAGTTAAAATGTTTCACATTTTAGCTACAATTTAGGTCACCTTAATTTAGAAATTTAGCAGACTATGATTCTCAACTTCATTGAAAATTAGGTTGACTCAAATTTAGATACTATTTTATGTTGTCGTAGTTGAATTTTCAACTAAATGTACGGGCTGTTTTTACGAGTGACGCCAAAGGGTACATTTTATCAAAAGGGTACTATTTATCAAAATGTTTTATCAAAAGCGAACTACACTTTTATCAAAAGGGTACTATACTTTTTAATTTTTTAAAATTAGTGTAGTTTTTTATCAATAAGGTACTTTTAATAGATGTGTACTTGTTATTAAAGAATACATTTTATCAAGAGGGTACTTTTTGTCAAAATAGAATTTTTTTTGCATTTATAGTAATTAAATGTGCTAAAGTCCCAAAACTTATTTAACAAATTGTGAAACAATCTGATGTAGGCGTGTCCCTATCCGGATTTCATTCCTGCCTAAGGAAATCTTCAGGGGACTTTGTTATTAGAATTTCTAGAGATATTTGTTATGTTAAATCACAAACTCAATGAGAATTTCTTGTCCTCGTCTAGGAGCGAGATTCAAAATTTAAAATATCAAAGAAAAAACAAAAACAACAACAAAATATTGTCACAATTGGCTTTGTCATCTTCCAAATACTACTCTGTTTTTTGACAGACCTAGCAATGTAGTGACGTTTATTCAAGTAAATCAACAATAGAAAATCATATGTTTTCTATTAGTGTCAGTTACATTTAAATTTGCACAAGCACCTGCATATTTGTTATTTAAATTTATTTTAATCGGGATAAACATTAATTGCATTTATAGTAATTTTTTTATCAACAGGGTAGTTTTTCATCAAAACGGTTGTTTTTATCAAAATGATACTTTTTATCCAAATTGTACTTTTTATCAAATGATCACTTTTTTTGTTAAAATATACATTTTATACTAATTAGGAGATTTCTTTAAAAAAACGGTACTTTTAATAAAGACATGGCTTTTTATCAAAATGGGACTTTTTATCAACACGATACTTTTTATCAAAAGGTTACTTTGAATCAAGAAGGTATTTTTTTATCAAATGGGTACTTTTTATCAAAGGCGTACTTTTTATCAACTCAACTCAATATCTGGTTTGATTTATAATTTTTTTTTTACCGTTGATAACAAATTTGTTTTTATATCTGTCAAACATAATCTTTCTATAATATAAAATGTGCTGTACAGAGAGTATTATCTGGGGCCAGGGTTAATAACATTTTTCACTAAACTTATGAAGTTTCTTTACAAAGTAAATAAAAAATATCTGAAACTCTATGAAATAGCTTCAACATTTTCATGAAATTTTTTCATTAGACGTATGAAATTTTTAATACATAAACTGTTTCATAAAATTTAATAAAAAACTGCAACTTGTGGATTGTGGACTAGAATGAGGCTGAAGATGACCTAGTCGCATAGGTCGAAAGTGTTGCACGCCCTCTAGCGCTGATCTTTACAAGATGTTTTTCATCTTCTCTTACATTTATTGACAATTAGTGTTTTCTAATTGTAATAGTAACATTTTAATTATGAATTCAAACCTGAAAAATGAAAAAAAAAACTGCAAGAATTTAATGATAAGTTTCAATTTACTAATTCCACTGACACTTCGTAGATTTAGAGCGAAAATTCATTGATACTATGCAGATAATTCTCTCAGTGTATTGGTGTGATTTTTGTAATATAAAATAGTGTTTGACATTATCAAATCGTTTAGTATATTTAATTGCAGTCACATGCCAACTTAAATCATTGTTTTTTGTTTTAGATATTCATAATATCCATTTATGCCATTACTAGGAAACTTTCAAACGATTGAAGTGGAACACAAAATATGACATCAAAAATAAACATAAAATTACAATGTAAATTTAAATACCGGCAGTTTTTTTTTCTTATTTGTTTATTGTTTTAATTGTTTTGTTAATAAACTAAAATATTGTTTGTATTTAATTTATGCGCATATACACTTATTTGCCACATATGTTTTATGAATAATTGTATACAAATATATACAAATGTTTAACATTGAAATTTAAAAATAATTAGAGCAAAAAGTCAAAAAACACTTTATAAATTTAATACACCCGAGTAAAAATAGTTATGTCTAGTCATATATAATGCGATTAAGTTGTATCTGACTTTGCATTAAGTCACAAATACATCTAATAATTTTTTTGGGAGAATATTTGTATTCGGTACGATACTTGATATATAGCTACGTAAGACATAAGATAATAATCCTAATATATGTATTGACCTATAGGATTGTATATGGTCTCAGGATAATTTTTATTACACCATGTGTGACGTCATGCTAAAATTATTTACCTCCCGAGTAAAAACGTTTACATATAATCATGCATTATTTTATATAAATATATATGTTACTGCATGCTATTATACACTGATAGAATTTTCCTTCATAGTATTAATGAAACGATTTCATTAAAATCGATTCATTGGTTTAATGAAAAATTTCATTAAAATCGATTCATTGGTTTAATGAAATATTTCATTACCTGAATGAAAAACCATTAATATTGGTATTTTTTTCATTAACATTTTTTATGATTTTTTCATAATTTCATAAAAAAAAATCATAAAATCAATTAAAAATTTTCAAATTTTTTTCAATAAAAATTTTGACTTGTAATAAGAAAAAAAAAATTTTTTGTACTACCATTTTGAAATAAAAAAAACTCAAAAATTTCTTTTAAACAGAATTAACCAAAACTTTGATATAAATAAATTTTTTTAATAAGTTTGCCTAGAGCTAACACTTTTTGACGAATTTGAATAGTTGGTCACTTAATTCCAGGGAACATATTCTCTAAGAAAAACGATATAGTTTTGTTCAAAACGAGACCTAAATTGTTATTGTTTTGACGATGTTACACAACAACGTTATGCTAAACGATAATACATTTATGTTTTTAACAACAATGTTAACTATATTTAACATTTTTATCTTATATGGTCGTAAATTAACTACAAAAAGTGGAAGATAATCGTCGTTCTACGAATTCCAAGCCAGAAAAAAATACATATTTTGTACCGACATATAAGAAAATATGTCATCTTTTAACACAAATTATAAAAAATGTAAAGAAAGATTGAACAATTTTGTAAAAATAAAACAATAAAAACAGAAATACATTAAAATTGTTTTTTTTTAGTTCAGCTTTTAATATTTTAATGCCTGTTAATTATATTTAAACGATTTTTCAATCATTAAAGTTCTTAATATACATAATTTAAAAATAGTACAATAATTAAAATATTTATTTTTTATGGATAAAACATTTTTGTTTTCAAAATTTCGATCTGAAATCTAATCAGCTACTTTTCAAATTTTATATTTTTCGAATTCGTCAAAAATTATGAGCTTTAGCAAATTTGTTGAGAAACAATAGAATTTTCCCCACTGTGCTACATTGGTGGGTGGCCCGGGAAAACCTTTCTTGTTGGATTTCTTTTTTACATGTCATCCTATTCCAAGTAACGAAAATTTGATGAATCCGGCTGAGTTTAATAAAAATCTGCCATCGCTTTTGCAGAACAGTCTGTGATGTTTACTTTATGAAATTTTCATTGGGTCAATGAAACCATTCATTAAAATTGATTTTATGAAACACCTTTCATTGACTCAATGAAATGTTTCTTTGGGGACTTTTTTATGAAAAAATTCATTGGATTAATGAAGGAATTCATTAATACTACGCACAAATTTCTATCAGTATATGTAAATGCATATGTTTATGTAAGTCTATATATATAAATTTTCAACTCTACTTATAATGTGGCGCCACATGTAATTACATCTTATTGCATACCGACCAATATATAATCGTTAATATTTAATCTAATTATGCACGAATACATGTATAATTAGATATAACATATCTCAAAATTATATATAACAACATGGAGTGTAAAAAAAAATGTATTTCATTTTGGATAATTCGATATCGTGACCTATTCATAGTTATATTTAAAGATATATCGTTCCATACAAAAAAAAGAAAACCTTTTATATATAAAACTATATATTGCCGCATTTAAAATCTAATTGCGGATACAAAAATATCTGGTTTTTATATAATTACATCTATTTATATCAGTTTAGGTGAAAACTGAAACAACTATATACAAAACTGATATAATCGAATACAACTATATGGATAAAATTGTACTGAACATTTATCTAATTGCATGAGATTAGATCAAAACCCATACAAATATATACAATGTGTTTTGATTAACGTGGATACCTGCCGTTTGGCTAAACTTCACGGTGTATTCAAACACTAGGTGAATACAGGCGTCCAACCAACGCCCCTTATGCTGGACACTTATCATCCAGTTTGGGCATGTTGTTCGGACATATCTCCATATCTATCTAAACCTCTGCTTGATCTTTGGGTCATAGCACCCGGTTGAGAGTGCAACTCCACACCGAACACCGAAGTATTCTTCCTGCTTAGGCATAACCACAGCCACCACGAAACTCCTTTCCCAATAGCCATTACCGTTATGGTCCATAGCAGGATCATGTAAACAATACGAACACATTGACATGTCACTGTATATACAATTACCAGACAAATGACCCACCAACATCCTTCATGTATCACCCTTTTTATACCTTCAGATACAACATCACTACATTTTAAGAACATTCTGCGTACCCAGATCCAACTCAAATTTCATGAGAACATTCTGTTCTGAGATCCATCCAACATCAAGATGTAGAAACCCTTCTTCAAACAGCAAAGAGCCAGACAACGAACCACCCAAACAAAGCCTGCCGCCAGCTCGACATCACATCAGCACACTCTAGATCCTTTCTGTCTTTCTACGACGGTATTAAGACTTAAGGAATCTAGAGCTTTTTCACCCTTTCACAACATCACTCCTTTTTGGTTCATTTCGTCTAGTCCATCGACTGAGATTATTGTCAGGCTTCACACCTTTCCGTCATTTTTCCATCTTCTGGTATCACATGTACACCTTGAACATGTCTTAGTTCGTATTGATTTACAACAGAGGATCCCTCTAGGTACCTTCACGGCGGGACAATGGCTCCCGTGGTACCAATTTAAAGTCTTTGGTAAGACCTTGTAGCCGAAGCTACTTTTGCTATAGCTCCGAACAACTCGGCAGGGGTATACCTTGAATATGATTAACGGGAAACCAATTTAACCACCTACCAAAGAAGATAGGACAAATTCTTGCTTTTAAGCTTAACTTCAAATCGCAAATGGCATACCTAGTATCGGCTAACATTATATTAAATCAGATATATTTATATCAATTTAGATATAATTTAATGTCCTGCATATGGACATAATTTAAATAAAATTTTATCAAATTCTATCTTGCATGATACAATTTAAATTTTATTTTTCAAATACAAATTGAAAAAATATTAAATGAGATATAATTATTAGAGTTAATTTTGAAAAATAGATTTTTGGATATTATCACTTTTTAGAAGGTTTTTGTATCAATAAAAATAATGGCGTTTTTTTTTTTTAATTCCAACTCCTTCCCGTGCCTATAGGCGACTCAAATCCAATAAATTATTATATAAACCAATAAATTATTTTGTATTCACTAAAAAATTAAATTTTTAAACTTTAATAACTTTTGAACGGGTAACTACAAAATTAAAATTTTTGGACCATTTTTCTCAGATGTAAGTATTTTTTCATTGTAAAAAAAAAATTTAACAAAAAAAAATATTTTAATTTTTTTTTAAAAAAATATTTTTTTGGACCACTCTAATTATGCATTCTGTTGCATTCCAAAAACTAAAAAAAAGCCTATGGGCCTAAGTTTTCCCCGTAGAATCGAATACTGAAGTACGATTTGACATATATTTAGCCGTTTTTGTTGTATGGGAAAAGGGACCCAAATCTGCGATTTGAGTCGCCTATAGGCACGGGAAGGAGTTGGAATTAAAAAAAAAAAAAAATACGCCATTATTTTTATTGATACAAAAACCTTCTAAAAAGTGATAATATCCAGAAATCAAAATAAAAAAAAAAAATTGAAAACGAACTCTAATAATTATATTTGACACCATATTAAAATTTTTACCCGGGCATATAAAAACGAACAACTAAAAACAATTGGCAGTATGACAATATATTCTATACAAGTCGTTTTGAATTTTGGTAATAAAAACAAACTTATGCACATATTTAAAATTTCTAGGAAATTGTGTAAAATTGTAGAAGAATAATGATGTTTTAAAAATAAACTTTTATTTTGATCATGAACTTGGTAACAAACAAAAAAACTATTAAATACAGAGTTCATATAAACACATAATTACAAAAATGATATGGTTATTAAACAAACATAAAACAAATTTAATCATATTTTAATTTATGGCATTAAAGTTTAAAAAGTTTTATGATAAATTTAGATTTCTTCGAAAGAGTAATTTTTATCAAAAGGGTACTTTATGCCAAAAGGACGTTTTTTTTATCAAAAGGGTTCTTTTTATTAAAAGGGTAGTTCTTATCAAAAAGGCACTTTTGATCATTAAAAAAGGTTATTTTTTTTACTTTACTGATGAATTTTTCAGGCGATGAGCCTAAAAGTAATGGGTGGACTCATTACCTTGTAGGGGGTAAAGTAAATGGTTACTTATATGGTTACATGGTGGGAAAAAGTAATGTGCATATAAATAGATTTTCCTAAAAAAAGTTCATAAAAATTTTTTTTACAGATTTTTTTTTTTTTAATTAAATAAATAACTTTTCTTTTTTTATTAAATAAATTACGTGGTCATGCTGAGATTCAAACCTGAGGTGGTATTTAACAATAAGTTAGGCGAGAACTCTACCATAATAATACATATAATATTTTAATGCTTAAAATGTATATGAGTTGTTGTGTTTCGTGTTTTCGTTCGTGATATCAAAATATACACCTTACACTCATGCTTACAAAAAATCACAAAGTAATGTGTCTAGAAATAGATTTTCAAAGATATATATTAATAATTACTTTACGTTTATAATTCATGCATTATGTAATTGATGATCGGTAAGTCATTATTTTATGTTTTGAAGTAATGTAAACTGTAATGAGATATCATTACAAGGTAATCCATGAGTGTTCAATTATCGGTAACTCATTACTTCTTGTTGGAAAATAATAATACAGGTAAGGAGTACACATTACAAGGTAATGCATTACTTTATCGCACCCATTACCAAAGTTTTGCTGGGAAGCATTAACAACAAAAAGTAATCTAATTAATTTAAAAAAATTTTCTCATAAAATTGTTTTATTTATTATTAATATTAATATTAATCATATAAAAAGTCAAGTTCACGGGTTTATGTTACCAGAAAACACCTTGTAACAGTGTTTTTTTGATGCCACTTTTGGAATTCTATTCAGTTTTTGTATGAGGTAGTGCGGTATCTTGTGGGCGGTATCTTGTGTGATATTAATTAATATATTAACTTTCATTTATAATCAATTGATTTGCTAATTGATATCTTAATTCGGTTTTTGCTGTGAATGATTTTCAATTACATTTTCAACGGGATGATTAAATTATTTCTATGGATATTTTTTTTTTTTCATATTTTTTATATATGTCTGAAGATTATCAATTTGTTTAATTTTTGACGTCATTTATATGTTTGATAGTAGTACGTATGTGAGATAAGATTAAGATATTTGGTGTAAAAAGTATTTGTATTTGGCTATCAACATACATTCTTTGAAAATTTTCTGTTTCACACTTTGATAAAAAAAAAATAAAATTTACAAAAGAATTCTATTTTAAGGAAACTCATATTGAAATTGAATCATTCATTGATTAGGGGTGATAAAGAAATACTGATTAAAATTAATAAGGGGAATGAGGGGAATATCTTTGCCATGTTAATGATATATTTTTTCAAATGAATGACTAATTGCATTTATTAAAAGCTGCACTCCTATTACAAATTTAAGCCACGGTTGAAGGTAGCGAAAGGCTCCCTATACCAAAAGTTTAATTTTAATCGAAAGAATACTTTAAATTAAAAGGGGGGTTTTTTAAAAGGGTGCACTCATAAAAAAAGTAAGTTCAAAAGTCTGTTAAACGGGTTCCAATTCAGTTGAACTAATTTTTATTTCATTTTACCTTCGGCACAGTTATTAGTTATATCTTTTTACCTTCAGAATAAATTTCATCTGTATTTGAACACATTTTTGGACCTAAAATTTAGTAATTCGTGATTTCTTAATTTACAAAATTCTCCAGTTAATTTAAACCACAATTGACTGATAGCGGAGACACAAAACAATAAAGGTTTGAAACCTTTATTGTTTCGTGTCTCCGCTATCAGTCTCACTTGTATTTTTTATTTTATAATCATAAAAAAGGCTATATCTACGAAACTAAGCGAGATTAGAGCAAAATGGACCACAAATCATTATTCCGTACATATTAAGCAGTACTTAATAACTACTTATATTCCCGGCAATAATAAAATAGCCAATTTTGGAAAGACATTTTTAGCAGAAATTTTCTGTTGATTCAGCTTCAAAATTTTGTTGGTTTAGCTAAGTTAATTTAACGAAAACTGTTAATTCAAATTTAGTTATTCTAAAATTTAGGTCACCTAAATTTAGCAGACTGTGATTCTGAACTTCATTGAAAATTCTGCTGGCGAAAATTCAGGATATTATGTAGGTAACGACGACAGCAGTTATTATCAAAAACAAATTAAATTTCACGTGAAGAAAGGACGACTAACAATTTATTAAATTCAACTAACATTTGTCATTTGTTTTTACTGTTCAAAAAATGACTAACAATTTAAGGAGCATATAGACGACATGTATTTGTCATCTGACATGTTAAATTTCCCACTGCAAAATACATACATGTCGTGTGTGACCTTTTTAACTTTGCTTCTGTAAAAGTCAGACGCAAAGTCATCTGACAAAATTTCAATTAGAGCGTGCTCTATTTTCTTCTGACAAACCATATGACATCAGCTGTTTTAAATATGAAACAAAAAGTTGTCATAAATTCATGCCGTGAGAAAACAAACAGCGGCGGTCCCCTATTGACGGAATCATTAGCCGGCTAAAGTTAACATTTTACAATACCAATAAATGTATATACATTTTCCCATTTAATAAAATTATGTACATATATATGTTTATAAAAAGTTTCATAATTATATCCCAAATTGGTATGTCCGCATTTAAAGAAAAATTATTTAAGATGGCTGAACTATTTTGCGGCGCAAAAAAAATGTTTGCTGCGGCAGCATGCCATGTTGAAACCCAGATCGACTTTGGTGTGTGCTAAAACTATAGCAAATTTTGCTTGATTCTGATTCCTCTTTTCTTTTTTTTTTTAATTTCGATTTCATTGCAGTTATAATTGAAATTACGCTTCACACTGCAATTGCATTATCCTTTGATTCCATTTGACTATCACTTTTAAAAAAAAAATTATTTTAATAAAATTTTCGCACTGATCAGCTGTTGAAGAAAAAAAACAGAGACTGTGTGAGAAGCAAAAAACATGTACGTTTGTGACCAAATATTATAAACCTTATGTAAAACAGCAATTGTGACAGACATGCACAATTACATGTGACTTGAAAATTTGACATGTCAGATGACAAATACATGTCGTCTATATGCTCCTTTAGTAAAAATTAACCACATATGTTAGTGAAAAATAAACAAACATTTAATTTTTTACAAGTTTGATATAGTTTTTATTAAAAATAAAAATTATGTTTTTTTCGACCTTTAATTGTGCAATGAAAATTATTCAAGTTCGAGGCCATACTCTTTATTTCTTTATTAGGATATTGTCCTAACAAATAATCTATAGAGTTTTTTGTTTTCAAATTTATTATTTGACCCTTTCAGGAATGTGTTGATAGATCTATTTCGGGAATTTTCCAGGTTCCTATCATCAGAACACGATTTGAAAGAGGTAACAATCCCATGCCAAACATCAAACATTCATATAAACTTGTTAACTCACTACATGAGAACTAATATATGAGCTCGAAGATAAAGATTATCACCATTAATCAAAAAAAAATTTGAAAACTTGTTTTTTGTGTGTATGTCTACCTTACACGTTTTTGTTCAAATGTTCAAATCAAAAGTAACAATGTATTTTCCAGTGTATTTACTCCACTTTGTATTGGTTTGGATCTGAAAATTCAAAACTATGAGCAAAAAAATAT
Organism: Delia radicum; assembly: GCA_021234595.1. Classification (NCBI taxonomy): domain Eukaryota; kingdom Metazoa; phylum Arthropoda; class Insecta; order Diptera; family Anthomyiidae; genus Delia; species Delia radicum. The sequence goes on along the minus strand of CM037851.1, from coordinate 74,309,972 downwards.
ATTGACTGAAAAACTTTTGTAAGTTTCAAATAACACCGTACAACACATTTTGGGTTGTTTTTGGGGGGGGGGGGGGGGGGGGGGGGGGGGGGGGGGGGGGAGTAATTCTTATGCCAGATGAATGGCATAAGAATTAGGTTAGTCTAGTAAGATCCCCAAAGGTTTTAGTCCTGTGTGGGTACATTCAAATTTTATGGCCGTTTAAAGTTTTCCGTGTTTTCGCCAACACTGTATTGAATAAGACACAAAAAGTAGTGTAATAGTTATTTGATCTGAATCCTAAATTCGGATGTCCCCGAAAGAATTTCAAGAGCAATTTTCTCGTCGAATATTACAATTTTAAAGGGTCATTTTAGTCCATTTTTAAGTAATACAAAATGTTTTTTGAAACGTGCGTTTAAACTGTCCTGTTAATATGTTCTGCATCAACTTTTACTACACAAAGATAATTCCTTGGGCGAGTTTAAATGAAATTTTTTCACTAATCTAATGAAGTTTTTTCCATAACTTGATGAAAATTTTTTTAAAAATCATGAAAATGATTCATAGTTTTAATAAAACTATTTTTAATGAAAATTTTGCATTAGTCGTATAAAATTTTTATATGTTGAAATTTTTTATAAAATTTTATAAAAAACTGCATTAATTTATTGAAAAGTTTCAATGGACGAGTTCCAGTGAAAATTCATTTATATATTGCTAAAATTCATTGATATTATGCAGATAATTCTCTCAGTGTAGGTGGTGTGGAAGACGAAAACGTCATCCTGTCATGTTAAATCAGCGAAAAAGTTAATCGTTATTGAAAACAGTCTTAATTTGTTTCGAAAACTGCATAAAAATAAGTCTGTAAATAAAAACATTAAAAAGCGGAACATTATGATCCTGGAAATTCATTAGTTTCAACTTTTGACAATTAAAAAAAAAAAAAACAATGACCAGGAAAAATATGAGATAAGGCGTTTAATTATTATATAAAAAAATCTATTAAAATATAACAATATTTTTAAAATATTCATTTAGAAAAATTATCTTCCCGTGTAAAAAAGGTTATATATGATCATATATGCTTACATATAATTATATCTCAAATTTGAGATTATCCAGTTATATCAGAGTCCATATATATTTATATAGTACTCCAAATATATTTACATATAACCTTACATACTTATATATAAACATATCTGAAATTATATATAATTATATCTGAAGGTATATATAAATATATCTGAACTATAATATAATTGGATATACTCAAATTTTGGATATAATTATATATGAACATTAGGGTGGGGCGATTAGAATGGAAGGAAAAAAATCTTAATGGGCGCTTCGCGTTTCTGATTCTTGGGATTGTACTGAGCAAAACAGCCCACTAGACCATACGTCTACGGTGAAAATCGAGGTTCCAGATTTTGACTTTACGGCAAAAAGCCCTATTTTGAAATTAAAAATTAACCCCTTAAACCCCATCTACAAATATGATTGATGCATTAATCTGCTAGATAATCTTCCAAAGAAGAGATTGATACCATAATCTTGGATATTCTCCTCCTACTTCCTGAGATATGTCCATCCCACACATTGTTACTTTCACAAAATACGGCGAAAAAGCCCTATTTTGAAATTAAAAATTATCCCCTTAAACCCCACCCACAAATATGATTGATGCATTAATCTGCTAGAGAATCTTCAAAAGAAGAGATTGATACCATAATCTTGGATAAGCTCTTCCTACTTCCTGAGATATGTCCATCCCACACATTATTACTTTCACAAAATATGGCTAAAAAGTCAAAATCTGGATGCTTGATTTTCACCGCAGACTTATGGTTTAGTGGACTTTTTGCTCAGTACAATCCTATCCAGTCCTATCGAAACCAGTTTACTAGGGTTAACAATTAAAATTTTAAACGGCCATAAAATTTGACTGTACCCACACATGAGCGAACGCTTGGGGGGTTTTAGTATACTAACCTAATATAAACGTTCGGTATAAGAATCATCCACCCCCCAATACCATGACCCCCATTTTGTTCCATAGGGCAATTTTTTAAAAAATTTTCGACTTTAAAAGGGCCATCAATTCTTTAGATTAAGAATTTTGAACGTGAAGCTTTTTTTGTCCTAGTTTTAATCATCGTTTCTCTCAATTCAAAAAAAAAAATTGAGAAATAAGAGGCATCTAAATTCAGTTCCAACAGGTGTCGACAATTTTAGAAATAGCATATATATTTTATCAAAATGCTACTTTTTTTCAAAATTATACTTTTTAACAAAAGGGTACTTTTTTATGAAAAGGTTACATTTTACATTTTTTATCATAATGGTGGTACTCTTTTTATCGACAGGGTACCTGGTATTTTTTTTTATAAAGAAAATGCATTTTATAAATAAGTTGCTTTATAGTCACGTTTTCGGTACAATTTTCAAAATTTAATTTGCCATCCCTGATACCTTTGCTGAATTTTGAACTTTTATCATTCAAAGTCTTATAAAAATATGTTTTTTGTGTGCTTTTTTTAATCATAAGATCTTTGCATGCCTTCATTAATAATGAGCAAAGATTATGCAGCATTAATATTGTTTTATTAGCAATTTCAAAATAACAGCATGCAATATTGCAATGACAAGAAAATTAATTTAAAACAAATGCAATTTAACAAAAAAAAAAAAAAAAATCATCAAAACAAATCTCAAAACAATATAAAATCAAAGTACAAACAAAAATTTCAAAAGTGAAAAATTGAGTAGATAAATGCGCAGATTTGTGTAATTCGAAAAAAGTTCTCAAAAAATCAAATATAAATTGAAATCTAGCAAATAGTTGACATTAAACTATGCAAAGGAAAACACTGCACATAAATTTAAAAAGAAAAATTTAAACTAAAATAATTAATAACTTAAAATATCAAAAAATAACTAAAAAAAAGTTGTTTAGCAAAATGTTAAAATTTGAAGAAAAACATTTTAATACATTTAAAACTAGTACGAAAATGTTGTTATATAAGATTTATAAAATTGTGAAAAAATAAATTAAATTAAAAAAAAAAATTAAACTTAACCTTGCTCAATATTATTTTAAAGTGCATACCGAAAAATATTTCAAAATTTTCTAACAAAATGCCTGAAATTAAACGCAGTCTCAGTCGCTTGTCGATGATTGTTTTTCGTGCCACTCATTCCAGTGAAGAAACTTGGCGTGAGGAATTACTAAGGTACATATTATACATACGTAAATTTCCTCTAGTTTTATAAATCATTTTCAATTTAACTTTATTTGTTTATTATGACCCTAATTAAATAATTAAAAAATAAAACAAACAAAAAAAAAAAAAATCGTAGAGATTTCTTTTGAAGACATTCGTATTTTGATTTACTTACAAAAAAAAAATTTAGAAAAAAAACTTGTGTCATTGAGTTAATATGTGTAGTACACATGTGATTTAGTTGGCTATTTGATTGTGACCAATTAAATTTAAAAATTATTTCAAATTAAGACCACTTTACGGTATAGCGTAATAGGAAGACATGTACAAAAGTTGCGTAGGAGGAAATAATGTAATTACGGTTCAATATTGAACAATTTGACTTTTGAAATTTTGTGAAAACTTTGAATTTCATAATGGATTATATTGGTAAAGCAATTTTAAATAGAACCTATTTTTCTGCAAAAAAATTCTGGTTCATTTTTTAAACATTAAAAAACAAATGACAATGTTATGTTGAATTTACTGAAATGTATGCAAAATTTCATTTGTTTTTAACTACATTTGCAGTGGTCTTTACCTACATAGTTTTCTAAGTGTAGAAAAACACTATTTGTTTGCACGGCATGTGTTTTGCCAGTAAAACTCACAAAAATGTTTGCTAATATTGTTGTATTTTTTTTACCAATATTACACTGAAAATAATCCATGCATAAAAATACTAAAAAATTTCAAAATAACAAAAACTTTAGTAAACTACATGAAAATTTGTTCATATCACAAAAAATTTCGTAGTTTTGATATTTTTTCGTATTTTTAGCATGGACTATTATGAGGGTACAACCAATTAGAAGCATTTTTTTTTTATTAATATTGTATTATACTTCACATATTTAAATATGATGTATAAGATAAAGACCAAACTGTGAGCCCCGGTAGGCTAGTTGGTAGCGTGGTGGCTTATCAGTGTGGGGGTCGTGGGTTCGATTCCCACCAGAGGCACTGGTCTGTTTTCGCTACAACGCGCTGAAGGCCATAGTAGCTAGTGCTCGGTTAGGGTAATAGTATATAATTTGTAATTATATGATTATTAATTAAAAAAAAAAAGACCGAACTGTATTGCGGCTTATCAAAAGTGTTTTATTATATATATTTCTCAAAATTAATTTAGTTGAAGCTATTTTAAAAGCACCCAATTTTTTGAATTACCAACGTTATGTCAATGGTGGCACCTTCGATAACCACTATTATCAATCGGCTTACAGGACAATACTGTCAAGATTGTTAATCCCACGTTCTGCCAACGCATAACCGACCGTCGCCGTCGCTTTGCCAGACACTGTGTCAATTGCATTTTTCTGCCAGGGTACTTACAAAAACGACCTCAGCGAACAAAAAATGAGTTTAACGCCGAATTGGCCCTAATACAACTGCTTATTATCTAGATACTGGTAATGAGAGTCCACTACTGAGATTTTACTGGTAAGGCTTGAAACAGTTTTAAATTCAGAAAACATGTATTGTTGATGAAAATGCAACTTTTGGTTTATTTTTTACAAATTGCATTAACAAAAATTGTGATACCCTGCTTATTAGCAAGAATAGCAGCTCATTTCGTTTAATTCCCTTTTGAAATTAATTTGTTTTTTCTACACCATTTCCGTTAGGTTTATGGCAAAAAATTATTGGAAAAAAGGCAACAAAAGAGCAAAACTACAAAATCGTAAACAAATTTACTTTTTTTTTTAAAGATAAAGCAAAAGCTTTTGAGAAAAAAAAGCATTTCAAGCGATAAAAAATTGAAAAAGGCAATTTTTAATTTCCGAAATCATAAGAAAACTTTTTTCTTAAGCCCAAAAGTAAAATAACAAGAAAATAAGCAAATATGAGTAAATATATGATAAAAAATCCAAAATGGCGGAAACAACTAAACCACAAATTTAATTGTTGTGGGTAAATTTTGACTAAATTTTAAATAAAAGAAAATAATAATTTAAATTAGAACTTATCGGTAAATGAAGTAAATTATTTTTAACATATACACTCACAATGTTTTTTCCGTAAAGACTACTGAATATACACATTAAATTAACTGAAAATCAGTTAAAAACAGGACTACTTACTTTTCGTTTGAAACAATTGTATTTTTTAGTTTATTTTCATCTGTTGAAAAATTAATTGACAAAATCCATAAAAACAATAGATTTTTGTTTATTTCAATACTCAAAATATAATATAACAAATTTTGTTTTATATAGAAAATTTTAACTGAATATTTTAACTACTACGGAAAGTCCGTTTTTTTGTTTATTTTGTTTATTGAATAACAGACAGAAAGTTGAAAAATATATTTCTTTGTAAATTTAACTGTATATTCCATTGAAACAACTTTACCGATTAAACTTTTAAATAACTGTTGATTTTTTATGGAAAAGTTCTTGTGAGTGTACATATATAGAAAAGTAGAAAAATAAATATTTCATTGATAAGTAAATGTATGTTCCATTGTATTTAAATTAACTGAACATTTTTTTTTTTAAACTACAAACAGTAAACTACATAATATTCTGAGTGTATATTTAATTTAGTATATATCTAATCCGAGTTACACGATGCAAATTTCTGTATTCTGTTTCAGTATATATACAATATAAAAAAACTTAAAAAATATTGTCCGATTTTCAGATTTATTTTTTTTTTAAATTCTTAAATTTGAAAAATTTTCCAAATTCCCTTAAACTATTATATATCGCACACCCAGTTCAAAAGTGACTCAACTCAAAATTTTAATTTTTCGATTTATATGTTTAAACTATGCGCAATATACTTGTTTATCTATAAATAAATTTCAGTGTATTTTGTTGTTGTTAACTGTTGCTATTTCTTTTTGTTTCAATTTGTATAAAGTTGCAAATATTTTTTGCCGATTTCTGAAAAATTAAAAATTTTGAGTTAAGTCACTTTTGTACTAGGTGTGCGATATAATATACTGAAAATGAGCGCAAAATTAGTCAATATTTATCCACGCTTTCTGCGTGGACTTTATGGATAAATTGATAAAGTTGTTCCATATTTTTCGTCTCATATAAGATTAAGAGAATCATAGTTCCCAAGGCACCACCTTATAAGAAATATTGTATTTATCAAATTCAATTTGTGAAAAACACCGGTTAAATATGTTATTGTTTTAATTTGTGCGCTATTGTGACATTTCAAGAAAATATTTTTTGAATACTAGAAAAATAAAATCCAGTAAAATATTAACAAAACAAATTTTCAGTGAATACTTATTGAATATTTTCAATAATTAAAAAAAAAAAATTCTAAAATATTTTTCCCACCCATTTTTTTAATTGAATTTGCTTAAAATGGGTAGACAAAATTCGACTTTGACTCCTATAACACATAACGTAAACGGCTAAAGATATTTTGACGAAGCTCTGGGAGAATAATGTCTACACTGAGAGAATTATATACATGATATGAATGTATTTTAATATTACATCTATGAATTGTCTCTGGAACTCGTAAATTGAAACTTTCCATTAAATTAATGCTGTTTTCATAAAACTAGAAAATAAATTTCATATTATTTATTAAAAGTTTCATACGACTAATGAAAAAATTTCATTAAAAATAGTTTCATTGAAACTATGAAACTTTTTTATAAAGCCTAAGAAACTTTTCAATCACATTGTGAAGAAAACTTCATCAGTAAAAAAAATGTTATTAACATTGCAAAGAAAACTTCATTAATAAAGAAATTTCATTTAAACTCGTTCAAGGAATTCTGTCAGTGTATGGCTAAAAAATTGCAAGCTGTTTCTTTTTGGCTAAAGGTCATACATTAATAGACTATCCGGTCCTTAATTATTTAAGATTGTGTCAAAATTTTATTTTTCTATTTTGAGTTAATCCATAATTATTAAAACTTTTTTCAAAACTTAACACGGAATTTTTAAAATTAAAAGAATCTAAAAAACCGTTAAATAATCATAAAAAACTAAAATTTACATTTTGACTTTCGGTTGTAAGACTCTGAAAGTATCAGGCTACAAATTATAGGTATCCCTATAAAGCTACATATCTCTACACTAAGAGAATTCTTTGCATAATATCAATGAATTTTTGCATTAGATCTATGAAATGTTACTGAAACTCGACCATTGAAATTTTTCATTAAATTAATGCAGTTTTTCATAAAATTTAATAAAAAATTTAATTTTATTTATTAAAAACTACATACGACTAATGGAAAAGTTTCATTAAAAATAGTTTCATTAAAACTATGAAGCTTTTTCTTAAAGCCTAAGAAATTTTTCAATTACATTGTGAAGAAAACTTCATCAGTTTAGTGAAAAAAATTCATTAAAACTCGCCCAAGATATTCTCTCTATGTAGTGTCGATCACAAAAATTCTTGTTTAATTGGTCTTCAAAAGGTTAACATTTCCACTTTTATCTTTTATAAAATTAAATTATTTTGAATATAAAATATAGAGCCAATTTACAACTTTTGTTGTATTTGTTGCAAGTTCTAACATTTTCTCATAAATGTTTGTGTAACATTAAGGCAAATACAACAAATTCTTACGAATTGGCTCATAGTAACAATTTATGATTTTGTGCAAATGTTGTGACTACTTCTTTGTCAATTTAATTATTATTTTTTGTTAAATATTAAGATGATTATATCAATATTTTCAGTTACTTATCATCACTAAAACTCGCACAGATTTTAATAAGGTAAATTTTTTTGAAGTGATATTATTAGACATTTTATTTCTTCAATTCACATTTTTTTTTATTTATTTCTTATTGATAAAGCACAGCAATTAATCCCGTATTAATTATAAAATCTTAGATACTTTTTACGTGATTTTCAATGGTATTTTTCTACAACATTTTAATAGAAAATCAACTTTTGAAAAAAATAATATTAGGGATATTCGCGTATACGTTTTCAATGAAGACTTTTTTTAAAAGTTATTAATGTTGTTCTTAGTTTAAACGAGCTTAACATCATTTATTTATTAATTATTTATTTCCAATATTTCGTCGCCACATTGGGTGACTTCTTCAGGGAACAATTATTACAATTTGAAAAACTTGTTTTAATAATTATAAATTTATATAAATATAAAAAATTTGTTATAAAACTTAACATTTTTAAAATTATTAATATGTTTTTTATTTAAATTTCAGCCAATATAATTTTCATTAAATGATTGAGTTTTTTTTTTACTAGAATATAATTTTTTAATAACAATATTATTTCGGTGAATACCATACTTAGAATACTTTGTAGGTAAACCCCACTGCAAATGTAGTTAAAAACAAATGAAACTTCACTCAAAGAAAAAACGACTTACATTTCAGTAAATTCAACTAACATTGTTATTTGTTTTTTAATGTTCAAACAATGAACTACAATTGTAGTAAAAATGAACCACATGTTGGTAATAAATAAACAAACATTTATTTTTTTAATTAACAAAAAACAACTGTAAAAAATGAATGTAAAATCATAAAACAGACATTTGATGTGGTTTGTTTTTTTAAATGAACTACAAAGTTAGTTAAAAATTTAATTGGTTCTGCAAATGACTGACATTTACATTAAAAATAAAGAAACTGTATTACAACCCAAACAACTGAATATTTTTAAAGCAGAAGTTCCCTGAGTGTATGGTTGTAATTTATTCGGGTTTTTATTTTGTGCCATTAAACAATCAAACAATTTTTGATCGAACGAATATCGAATAATAGTAATCTTACTTACATTAATAAAGTTAAGGGTGTTTTTTATAGAGGTATATAACTTTGAAATGGTATAACACAAAGATGAATTTTTTAAATTGACATGAAATTTACTTTATTTGTAAGATAATCTTCTGACATTATAATTTCAATATGACTTCTGGCATATGACCGCCATGGCTGGCTCAGACGTAGTCTAATAGCAATAACGCGGCAACTGTTGTCCTCCAAGATGTCAATCGTTTCGGGCTTATCGGCGTAGACTAGCGATTTCACATATTCCTACAGAAAATAGTCCAGCGGCGTTACATCGCACGATTTTGGAGGCCAATTCACGGGGCCGAAACGTGAAACTATGCAGTTACCAAACGTTTCCTTCAATAAATCAAATGTGGCACGAGCTGTGTGACATGTTGCGCCGTCTTGTTGAAACCACAGCTCCTGCAAACCATGGTTATTCAATTGAGGAACGAAAAAGTCAGTAAACATGGCTCTGTAGCGGTCACCATCGACTGTAACGTTGTGACGAGCATCGTTTTAAAGAAGTACGAACCAATGATACCACCAGCCCATAAAGCACACGAAACAGTCAGTTTTTCTGGATGTTAAGGTGTCTCAGCATACACTTGAGGATTATCATCACTCCAAATACGGCAGTTTTGTTAATTGACGTATGCATTTAACCAAAAGTCAGCTTCATCGTTAAACAAAATTAGTAAAATTTGTGCGCGATACTTATTTCAAATAGAACCATGATTTTCAAAATAAATTTTGCACAATTTGGAAGCGTTGTTCAGACGTCAATCAATTTATGTCGAAATGCCAAACCAAACTAAACATAAATCATTTCACAGCTGACAAAATGGCCGCCAGTTAAAAAAGTGTTGACAACTTAAAGTTCTATACCTGTATAAAAACACCCTTTATTTTACACAAAATTTTAAATTCTCAAATGCAGGCAAAAGATCAAACATCCTTTGGCATGGCTATCTCGTGATGTAAAAATTCCAGTTTTTTTTTTGTTCAATTTTGAAAATCGTTAAAATTTTTAATATTTATCGGCAAAATTACATTGAAATTGCACAAAAGGAATTCACAGTTTAAGTGCTAACGTTTTATTAACATGTTGTATCCTTAAAAATATGCTTTATTTTAACAATAGAATTTTTTTTTCAAGGGAATTATTTAATTTTTTTGATTAAAAGCCAAATCATATATCTTTATCTATTATTATTAAAGAGTCCAAATCTTGAAAAACGACGCTTAACAAAAGTTTTGAAACTTCAGTTATTTCTTTATTTTGTCCATTACAATTTTATGTACAAATTTCCCTAAAATTGTTCAATTTACGAAAAAGTTTAATGAAAAGAAGTATTTATTAAATTATTCGTGATATTCGATTAATCTTCCGAATTTATTCAAATTATTCGTTATTGTAAAATTGTATTTATTAAATTTGTTAATTCGAGTTTTCTTTCTGTTCGTGCTATTAATTGAATAATTTTTAATCAAGTGATAGCTCTAGTGAATACCCCTATTGTAGTTTGCATGTTAGAATACATCTATCAGCAAAGTAATTAAACTTGTCTAGATTTATCAATAAATTTAAGCTTTAAATAAACAAACATTAAAACAATAAATTTTTTTTTTAAATATAAATTTCTATTTATATTGCTATTACTGTTAATTGCAATTATTATAAAAAATAACTCTAATGAACAGGAATTATAACAATATTAACTACTAATTAAATGAAAATTAACACGAACTATATGGCATGTGCGATTTTTATTTTTTTTTTATTATTGTAGTTTTGATTTATTTTTATATTTTTATATAACGTAAATGTTTAAGTTTTTACACGAATATTAAAGGAAATTAAGCATAAAGATATGAAAAATATAAATACACAACTTGACGTCAATTGATGGCGATTAAAATTAAATGTTTAAAGAGGGATAAATATCTGCCTTATATGAGATTAATCAAATAATGTAAATTTAATTATTATTTTTTTTTTTTTTTTTTTGATTACAATTAAAATTAATATTTATTATAATCAGGACAGCGACTTTCAGGCAAATGTATGTTTGTAGTCAGCAGCCCAAAAACGATTGTGGCCAGATACTTTTGCGAATAAAAAAATTTCCAAAAACATGGCATCGATTTTTTTTTTATTTATTTATTTATTTATTTATTTATTTATTTATTTATTTATTTTTATTTATCATTTATTTTAGTTATCATTATGTTAAAATCTTAATTAATGAGTTGCTACCTTGTGTATAAATATATATAAGATCCCTATGGAGAGTGGTCCTGCGTGTGCCACAGGATAGGTCCATTCGTGCCAGAGACCGGTCCTATGCTAAACCATACCCTATGTAAACAACTGGCAACTTTAACATTGGCTTGTCATAGGAGGGGGTCATTTGTCCTGCTTTAAACCACATAGTGGCATGCCACAGGACTAACCAAAGAGGGCATAAAGATGGGCATAAAAATAAACGAAAACTAAACAGCTTCCAATGGGTAAACTTCTGGCGAACTGGCTTTTTCTTGTTAATAAGCATTCTGGTTAAGTGGTATGTCCCTCCCTTTACCACACACAGGATTGGTAGTTTTAGGACAGTTGACACTGCTTAACCCACTTCAGTTTTAAATTATACCAGTCCTGTAATAAGTCAACTGGATTTTTCTTCTTAATAAGCATTCTGGTTAAGTGGTATGTCCTCCCTTTACCACACACAGGATTGGTAGTTTTAGGACAGTTGACACTGCTTAACCCACTTCAGTTTTAAATTATACCAGTCCTGTAATAAGTCAACTGGATTTTTCTTCTTAATAAGCATTCTGGTTAAGTGGTATGTCCTCACTTTACCAGTCACAGGATTGGTAATTTTAGGACAATTGACACTGCTTAACCCACTTCAGTATTAAATTATACCAGTCCTTCTTTAACCTGTCACTTTTAGGACAATTGACTAATCATTCCCCATAGAATTAGGTCTAATAAATGTTTTGTATGTAATTATCTTATTGTTCGAGTTAAGCTGTGATTTTTTATTAAGCAATGGATAAAGAGCTCTACAGCATTTCGTAGCTTTATCGACAATGTGTTCAATATGTTTTGCAAATGTCAATTTGTTGTCCAGATACACGCCCAGGTATTTGACAGCATCACTAAATGGTATAATAGTGTTCTCATTTTGAAGTGGCATGGAAGGAACACGTTAAAAGGGAATAAAATTGCCTGTGTTTTGTCTGTATTTATTTTAATTTTCCACTTTTCATAATACGTTATACATGACTGAAGGCTTTTTCTAAGTTTCTGAACAATAACATTTGAAAGTTTACCTTCAACGATCATAGCCATATCGTCGGCATAAAGCGCAATTTCTGTACCTCTTCTGGGAACAAAGTCTGAAACATACAGCCAATACAGCGTAGGTGAAAGTACGGCACCTTTTGATACTCCAGCAGGAATTTTCCGAGACGTTGATAAAGTGTTATTTATGCAAACTGTAAAAGATCTATTTGTAACTTTTTATTATTTTTTTTTTTTTTGCATATTTTAACGGATATTTTGGCATTTTTTATGTCAAATCTAAAATTTAATTGCATATTTTCCCAAATATTGTATTTTTAACTCCTAGCATAGCATCTAGTTGTAATTTGTTACACACAGAGAAAAATGTAGCTATTTGTCAACTGAAATTCAGTTACTAATACTCAAATTCTGTTATTACGAATTTCAGACGTTTGGTACAACTTAACATTGGTTTTAACAACAAAGTTCTGTTAATTCAACTGAATTTTAGTTGCAACACGCAAACTATTAAGAAAACAAATGGAAATGTCGTCGTACTAACTGAATTTATAAGTTGCTACCATTAATATACACTTTTCAATCTGGTTGGCACTTTATTTCTCTGTGTGTAGACATTTATACTGGATTTCGTTTTTAAACCAACAATCTCAAATAATAAACCGATTTTTATAAATCCACACATTTTAAGTACACACACAGAGAAATAAAGTGCCAACCGAATTGAAAAGTGTATTTTAATGGTAACAACTTATAAATTCGATTAGTATAACGATATATAAAATAGATTTCTGAATATTTTTGGTATTGCAACTAAAATTTAGTCGAATTAAACATACTTTATTGTGAAAACTAATGTTAAGTTGTGTCAACGGACTAAAGTTCGTAATAATAGAATTTGAGTTGTAGTTACCGAATTTCAGTTGGCAAATATCCAAATTTTTTTCTGTGTGCATATTTTTGCCTTTTAGTGCATATTTTTTAATTTTAAGTACATATTTTTGCTTTTTATTGCATATTTCGATTTAAGTGCATATATTGAAAGCATATTTTGGATTCGTTGCTCCATATTTTAAGCACATATTTTCGATTTTTTAGTGCACGAAAGTCGCTGCTGCCCTGATTATAATAATTAAATCGTTTTAGATTTAAAATTTTTGCATTTTTGATACTGAATATATCACAAAATTGTTACTCTTATAATATTTAGATAAAGGTCTATAAAATTAGACCGAAGATTAAATAAATATTTTAATTTTTATCATTTGCTGATAAATATTTATTTATCATTATAAATAATTTGGGGAAACAATATTTCTTTCGGCAAATAAAACACAATTTGTGATAAGGTAAATATCCCAGCAAAAAAGGTGCTAATAACTTACCAGTAATGTATATTATGGCGTATTACCAAATAATTTTTTTTTTGTTTTCTGCAGCTCTTAGAGCGGAATGCGAATACTAGTGGCAGAAAAGATTTTTGAAATTTTTTTTTGAGATTTTTTGAGGACGAAAAAATAAGATTAATAAACAAAAAAAAAAAAAAAATATGGCCAACCAATGCAAATAAGACCAAGACTTTGTTTTTGGAAAGCCCTCGTATAGGGATAATATATCAATTTTTGTTGGACCTACGGAAATTGAGTTTGTAGATAGGTTGTCTTGTTTGGGTGTGGTTATTGATAGCGAACTAAAGTTTGTTTACCAAATTAATTCGATATCATCTAGAGTTCACTATGTTTTAAGGAAGCTGTATTGCACTAATTTATATATTCCATTAGCAGTTAGGAGAAAAATTGCCCATGCTATGGTTATGCCTATCTTTACTTATGGTATTGAGGTATATACTGGTACCCCTGGCTTAATTTGAAAAAATTATCGTTACTTTTCAATCGTGTTGTTAGATATGTTTATTCACTAAGAAACCGTGATCATATATCTTCTTATGTGCAAGACTTTCTGGGATGTAGTTTTAATAGTTTTATCAAGATTCGCAATCTTCTTCTCTTCTACAGAATATTTAAGAACGGTAATCCTTCCGGCTTTATAGATCGATTTAGATTTAGTAGATCTAATAGGAATAAACAGATTTTGCTACCAAAGCTAACTACGATATTAGATCGTGCATATTTTGTAAGAGTGGGTAAATTATATAACGCTCTGCCTAGAGCGCTTAAATCATTTTCTAATTCATATGCTTTACAGAGGCGTCGTCTTATTGCTTATGAACAAGCACAAATCACAGATTCATAATTTCTCAATACTTTTTTTAATTAAAACATTGACTTGTAAATATTGTCTATTTAAATAGAGCATGAGGATCCTATAATTCAGATATTAACAGAGTTTATAATATGAAGTAAATACTTTTATTCATTGATAAAATAACTATCGCTGAGTGGGTTTCTTATATTCTTTTGTATTTTTAATATATTATTATTATTATGCACATTAGCTAGTAAGTTGTCTTTGTAATTTTGCTTAATTGTCCCCATGGGCTTTAAAATTACAATAAAATGAATTAAATAAAAAAAAAAAACATAATTGGCTTTACTTATTTCGCAGCTTAACTTATTTCGGTAACGGTAAGGAATATGTAGACTAAGACGTTCCAATAGCAGGGACAGATGGATTCTGTGGTGATAAAACGATAGTTCGTGCATATAAATTCCTTTGTTTTCCTAGCAGAAGATCCATCTCTCCCAGCTGTTTGAACTTCCTAGTCTATATATTCCTTGCCGTTACCGAAATAAGTAAAATACCTGTAACGTTATCGAAATAACTTAAACACCGTTACCTACCTAAAATACAGTTACCAAAACAAAAAATAACAGCATCGAATCGGTTACCATCCATGGTTTTTAACAAATGTGTAGCAAATACACAATGTTTGAATTATCATAACTTTGAACGCGTCAACTGAAAATTAAAAGTTGATGACCAAATTTTCTTCTTTAAATAGTGTAGCGCACATTTTTTTTCTCAAAAATGATAATGAAATTGAAAAAACATTTTTAATTCGCGAATATCTCAAAATCCACATGATTAATATTCTTTTATGCAAAAAGTTTTTTTCCGCAATTTTTTTTTTCGCAAAGTTTTTTTTTCATTTTTTCCTGCAACTTTAATGATTTCACTTGTTTTTAGTTTATTTTACGAGCTTTCAAATTAAAACCAAGTAACTCACATACAAAATGAATATCATATGAAAGGTATGTCAAGTGGGACTGAATGGTAACACTAAAAATCGTTAGTGCTTTAATTAATTTTGGGTGTTCATTTTTATAGTTTTATATATATAACACTGCGTTACATCAAACATATTAATGAGGTTCTCACCTGACACTCTGTATATTTTAGACACGCTGATTTCAATGGCGTATTTTATTTTTCGTCGTAAGGTACAGTTATTTAAATTTGTTTTAATAACTTTAGGTATTGCTAATCTTTATGCAGTTTTTTATACACAAATATTTTCAATTGCAAACAACCTGATTTCATTCTGTGTAAATCTAAGGAAAAGGCCAGTAGTAATATTTTTGGCACATAGTTTATACCCAAAGCTTGCAAGTATGCTGAAGCGTTTTCCCCAACTTTTTCGGTTTTTACGATTTCGATCGATTAATAATCAATCGACACTATTAAATGTACATGCAGTGGAAACAGTTGTTTAAATAGAATTATATCAGTAAGAAAACAGTTATTTTCCCAATCCGTTTTTAATGGAAAATTCGTGATTTGTCAAAAATTTTTCATGGCAGCATAGCTTTCCATGATGATCCCAAGGTACAACAAGTCATTACAAGTCATTTTCTGTAAAAACGCTGGGAATTTTAGTACAGTTCTAAAATTAAAATTTGGCACCCCGACTTGAAAAAGGTTGTTATCTCTTCCCAAAATTAAATGTTCTTCTCTTTATATCTAAATATTTACACACGGCAAGAAAAACATCTGTTTGTATTTTATATGCATAAAAAATATGTTTTATTTAATTACAAAATAAATACAAGAGGTTGAGCGCAAAATTAAATCACTTTTCGCCTTCAAATGCTTATCAGTAGAGAATTTCGAATAAAGAACCATCTCACTATTTATTTAGAATGTCAACACAACAGAAAAACAAGAGAAAATAAATGCAAACTAGAAAATCACTATGAAAACAAAAGAAATAAAGGAATATTTATATCGAAAAACATTAAACTATAATGAAACAAAGCAAATAATTAAAGAAGAAATGGCAAACAAAGACATCTATCCCTAGATGTACGGGGCTTTCAAATTTAAATTTTTCTTTATATTACAAAAAACATAAACACAAAAACCAGTTTTTATAGTCTTATAATTCAGAAAAAAGCTCTACAATTTTTACTTTTTTTAAAAAAACTATTGAATATTTTTTGTAATTTATAAGTTTATTTTTTATAAGATTATAAATAATAAAACCATTTGCATAAATGTTGCTAAATATTTTTCTAATACAACGTGTTAAACTCTACTTGTCTATTTTATACTGACACAATATAAAAAAATACAGAAATACTGGAACGCAAACATCGCATTACAACGACATCTGCTGGTTTTGATTATCAAAATATTAGACTTAGTAAATATGTAGACTTTAGTTAATTTAGCAAAAAAAAAATTTGTTACTAAAAATCTCAATGTGAACTAAAAATAAGTTAAAAACTTGCAAAGTTTGATTCCTACGGCTTTACTAATTTTTCTACTAACTCTTTTCTATGAGTGAACACTTAATTTCAGAATTAAATCAAATTTATTGAACTATCCCACACCAAATTTGATAAATTTACAAGATTTATAAATTATGATAGACCCAGTAAAACATTTTCGTGTTTTTAGAAGCAGAATACAACCAATGCGCTGATGAAAGTACTTACTATCACATTACACTGAGAAACAGCAAAAGACACTATTAATTTTCGTATAAAACTAAACAAAAACATTTTGAGCTTACTGTTTTCCCTTACAAGGATGCAGTTTGCAAGCAGTTTACCCCAATCCCTTACAAGCATGCAGGTTGTAATGCTGAAAGTTGGATATCCTGGATTATAAACGATCTGTTCCAGATTTTCCAAGTGATTTTCGAATTAGAATTTTATGTAAAATAAATTATATAATATTCATATTAATACTTTTAATCGTACACTGAAAGAATTATCCTTCATGATATTAATGAAAAAATTTCAAAGAAATTTTTTTCCTAGAGTCAATGAAGAATTTCATTATATCTAAGAAATTTTATTAATATTAAGCCATTTTTCATAAACCTTTTTTCATAAGATTTTATAGTTTCATAAAAAAAATTCATTCGAGTTATAAATTATCTCTTCATAAATTTAATGAAAATATTCTTTAGAGCTATGTAATTATTTCAAAGACTTAATTTTTTTTATTTTTTCATAAAATTTCATAATTTCATGTATTTGCTTACATTTTAAACTTTGGTTTTTAAGATTTAATTTTGAAGTGTTCAACATATTTTATAAAGTGCTTTATTATTTTAGTGTAGACTTTTATTTAATTTGGACGTTAATGAAATTCCTTAAAAATCATATGAAGCAATCCAGCCAGAAAAATACGAACGGCAAAGCATTGGCCCAGTGCTTCTAACGGTTATATGAGCGTTGGCAGAGCGTTGGATATCTGAAGATTTAAGTGCTTTGCCAACCCCAAAATGATAACACCGGGCAGGGCTTGGCCGTTCCTTTTTTAAAACGTTGGCAAAGCACTGGCAATGAGCGCTTTGCCAGTACCAAAACCATTATTTTAAAAACGTTGGCAAATCATTGGTAGAACAACCAAAAAAGTGCTTTTTTAATAATATAATAAGTGCTTTGCCAACCCCAAAATGATAACACCTGGAAGGGCTTGGCCGTTTCTTTTTTAAAACGTTGGCAAAGCACTGGCAATAAGCGTTTTGCCAGTACCAAAACCAAAAACGACCAATAAAGTCCTACTTAGTAATTCACTTCAGTAAAGAGTTGTATTATTTCTTATTGAATGATTTTGGTAATTTGAACAGAAATAACAATGCTTCAGCTAAGTTAATTACAAAATATCTGAATATTTTTTTTATCAAATTATTTTTGTGATAAGTTAGCACAATTTTACTAAAGAAAGAAATTTGAAAATAAATTTCTTAAGTAAAATTTTAGTACTAAAACTATACTTTGTGCTGACTATAATAGGAGACCTTAATATTCTTAACTTCAAATCATAAATTGCAATTAAGTTTTGAATTTTTCCACTCTTGTTGTGAACAAGGGATGTGCCACTGTTTTTATTAAGTTAACGGTTGTAAATTTTGTAAATAAGTACTGGCAATGCAGTCAGTACTGTGCCAGTGCTTTTGTATTTTTACGATTGTAAATTTTGTAAATCAAGTACTGGCAAAGAACTTTTTACGAACGTTGGCAGAGCGTTCTAAGCCAGAGCTGTGCCAGTGCTTTTATTATTTTTACTGTTGTAAGTTTTGTTAATTCAGCACTTTCAAAGCACTTTTTACTAACGTTGGCAGAGCGTTGTAAATCAGTGCTTTGCCAGCACTTTATTTGTTGGATCATTGGCAAATAGTGCTCTGCCAGTGCTTGATTTTTCAGACCATTGGCAATTTCTGGCTGGGAAGTCTTAATCCGAAATCATTTTTCAATACATTCGTGAAGAGTTTTATTAATTAAAGGAAACTTCTTGATGAAACTGTTTCATAAATTCTATATACGCTTCATTGTATGCATGTTTTAATAGTTGCACGAAGATTTTCATTAATTCTACAAACATTTCATAAACATTGACTTTAATGAAAAATGTTTCATAGATTCTATGAAAAGTTTCAAAGGACAAGTTCCAGTGACAATTTCCATTCAACCTATGAAGAAATTCATTACTGAAGTGAAGATAATTCTCTCAGTGTAATAAAGTAGACATGCAATATGATTTTACTGAAAGCAATGAAATCACAGCTTTCTGTAAGCGCAAAGAACCGCGCTTATTTTGACCAAAAGTAATGCTTCCAAGTGGTAATTTGCCACATAAAAATCATGACACATGTAAGCAGGTTTGTAAGGGACTCTTTTTGGCTTACTCCCTTACAAACCTGCTTGCAGGTAATCAGCGTTTTTTACTGCGTGAGGTTAAACGTTTGCTTAAAATCTAATCCTCGTTTTGATATTTTGATTTCTGTATAACCCGAGCCAAGTTACCCAAAAAACTTAAATTTTGATACCATAGTGAGTTGTCTTATACACACATTTTTTTTCTTAAATTCTTCCAGTTAAATTTTTTTTACACAGAAAGGATTTTTTGGACGAGATTTTCACTAAACTATTATGAAACTATTTTAAATGAAACTTTTTCATTAATCTTATGAAATTTTTTAAAAATAAAATTAAATTTTTCATAAAATTTTATAATAAACTGCATTAATTTAATGTGAAACTTCGTAGGTCGAATGAAAAAATTCAGTGATTGGTATAAAAGTTTTAATATTTTTTATTGATTAAGTTAAGTTAGCGGATATAAACTTTTTCGATTAATAAATAAACATTGCACGGTTTTTTGTTTAACAAAAAACAAATGATCTTGAACTTGAATAATATTGCTCACATCATTTTTTTATTGATTTAATTACAAATTAACTATTAATTGGAAAAATATTTTTGTTTTGTTTTTAATTTATAACGAGCCTCCAACCTCCGTATATTTACAAAAATAAAGCAAATTAAACATATTAGCTAGGTTGATACTAGTATTTCGATGTGGCTAAAGATTTCATCAGATCCCGAAGTTTTAGAAGAGTTAGAGCCTGCTCCTTTTTTGTTTTTGCCGCTTTATATAAGACACCGCGTAAATTAAGGGAGAGTTGTTCAAATACATAACATTTTAAGTGATTTAAAAATAATGTGTATTTAAATTTAACGGTTTTAAAACAAAACTCAATTCTGCTACACAAAATAAAATAAATGGCAATGCCGTCAATAAAATATTTCAAAAACAACAAAATGATAAGAATAAAAACTGCAATGGAATATACTCGGGAAACACAAAAAGAATAACGAAAATATTGAATTTTGCTACTCAAAACAAAAAATCACGATTAAAAAAAAAAAAAAAAAAAACTGAGCATTGAAATATGACACTCCACACGAGTTCGTAAATATTTAAAACCAGACTTAACTAAGCTGAGATTTTGACAGTTCACAACGAAATTTTATTAAAGAAAGATTAGAATTTTACAAAAAACGGAGATTTTTTTTTTTTTTTTTTAATTACTAAATCAAGTAAAATATTTTGTTAAATTATAAACAAAATGTTGAAAAGTTTTAAAATACGTAAAAAATAAATAAATGTTTAAAGAAAAATATTTGTAAACTAAAAATAAATGTGAAATTTTTTTATAAGAGTTTGCGAGAATTCTTTGAAGTAAAAAAAGAGTTTCCTAATTTTGTGATTTCTTTTATGTTAAATGTGTAATTTGCAATGTACCTGTTGGTAGCTTTCGTATTTATAATTGTTTTTACATTTTGTATAACACAAATATTATTTTGGTAAATTATAATTTTTATTTATTTTTAAAACTTATTTTTCAAAAAAGAACTAAAGACTGAGATCAAAATAATTATAACATGGATTTTCTCTTGTAAGTTTTGTCTTATGTAAAAATCAAAATTTTTTGTTATCAAGTTAGCTTTGAGACACGTGTCAAAAATCGTGTTTCAAAAATCAGTCTTATCGGAAGTTTATGTTGCCTTTAATTGGCTTCTAAACCAAAACAAAAAAAAGAATCATTAAATCATTTGAAAAAATTTCTACGAATCGGATTTTGAAAACAAGTGCTAAAAAGCCATAATTGTCTAAAAATATGGTATAGGGGGGTAACATAACCATTATTTTACAGGAACCATCATTTTATTTCTCACTCTGTTACGATAAAATATTTATTATACTCGGGTAAAACAAGCAGCAAAAAATTGATTTCTTGGCGGTTTTTGGAAAAAGCATAAAAACGAGTTGCAAAGTATGACATTTCCAATTCGGTAAACATCCAAAAGAGATACTGAAAATGGTCTCAGGAGGTACACACTCGGATAAAACTGCTTTGTGAAAAATTCATTAAAAAAAAAAAATTAGTGCTACACAATATCTGATAAAGGTCCCTATGGGGAATGGGACCGGTTCTGCGTGTGCCAAACGATCGGTCCCTTCCTGCCAGAGACCGGTCCTCTGCTAACCCCTACCCTATGTAAACAACTGGCAACTTTAAAATAGGCTTGTCATAGGAGGGGGTCATTTGTCCTGCTTTAAACCACATAGTGGCATGCCACAGGACTAACCAAAGATGGGCATAAAGATTGGCATAAAAATAAACGAAAACTAAGCAGCTTGAAATAGGTAAAATTCTGGCCAACTGGCTTTATCTTGTTAATAAGCATTCTGGTTAAGTGGTATGTTCTCCCTTTACCAGTCACAGGATTGCTAATTTTAGGACAGTTGACACTGCTTAACCCACTTCAGTATTAAATTATACCAGTCCTGTGATAAGTTCTTCTTTAACCATTCACTTTTAGGTCAATTGACCCCTCATTTCCTCACAGGCTTTAGTTAAAAACTTATTGCATCTAAATGTTACAGAAAATATCAGTGAAAATTTAGCACAACAAATTTAACATTTTTTAAACTTGATTCAATTTGGCGGACCATTTATAGACATGTAAGAAAACCTGTTTGGAACTCCCATATATGGGCAGGTGCTTCAAATTCTATTTTGGGGCTTCCGGATCGTGTGCAACGGAGAGCGTTGTTGCTTATCAACGACAGTAGGGTTTCGAACTCTAGTGACTCGTTGGATCATCGTCGGAATGTGGGTTGTGTGACTTTGTTCTATATATATTACCATGGGGAGTGTTCTGTTGAGATAAGCCAACTCATCCCGAGGGACCGGGTCTCTGTTCGTACTACCCGCTTGTCAAGTAGATCTCATCGGTTTGTTGTCTATAGCCCGGCAAATCGAACAACGCATTACAGAGAAAATTCGTTTTTCAGTCGCACTAGCCGTATGTGGAAATGTCTCCCTGCGGAGGTCTTCCCTGCAAATTACAATTTAGAAAAATTCAAGTCAAATGTCCACAAACACTACTCCCTATTTCCTCCTCCACATAACCTATTATCCTGATATCAACACAATGCAATGCATTAGCAGGGGCCATTCCCTGAGTGTTGGTTCAACTTAAAAAAAAGAGGTGTTCAAAATTAATGACAATATATGATCTTGGATAGTGCCATAATAACAAACCGCAGGATTTCTGGACACAAAACAAAAATATCCGTTGACTCTATTAAAATAATCGAGTCTTATTAACTTTATAGTACTTCGACCATTAGAGAGATATTTGGCGGTTTGCTAAATAGTTATGACAGCCACTTCACGTATTGCCAATTTTTGACAAAAGTCGGCTGCATCAAACCAAACTTCTATAGAATATATAGTAAAATTCCTTAAATGCCATTTTTTAGATTAAGCCAATAAATTGTATTTAAATTTAAAATTTCATAAATTCTTTAAATTGTGCATAAAATTACCCAGCCAGAAATTAACAAACATAGAAGTATTCTGAAAGCACTACGTATGGTAGTTGAAACGATACCAAAGCAACATGTTTTTAATGATTATAGTGTTCTCAGGGCACTCAAATGATAACCCAGATTTACGGTCTCATGTTGGTATTTTAAAGTATTCTTAAAACGTTACAAAAACCAAACATAAAGTAGTTGTAAAGCGCTACGTCTTTTGTTTTTAAAACGCTTCCAAAACATTTGAAAACCCAAAAGTATAATGATTTTAAAGTGCATTTAATGCAAAAACTAAAAATTCTCAAGAATGTGAGTAATATATTTTCAGAATTTATGTTAAACATTATAAAATAGCTTTAATTTTACATACTAGCTGTCCAAGAACATGATATGAATTTTGGGGAAGATGAAGGCGAAATGGAAAACAATGACATAGTTATGCCATGTTTTAAAGAAGAGTTGGACAAAGTAGTAGTAGATGAAGATATAGATTCAACTGATGAGGACGGTGGTAGTTCTACTTAGTATTTCTATTAAAACTTTCCATTTTTTCAATTACTGCAGTAAAACTGCGGCAAGTTACGAGTGAAAATAAGTGCTTTAAAAATGTTGAAATAAGTTGATTTGAAAAACGTCTGGTATCTTATAGTATAATAGTAGAAATGTGCGGACTAGACTAAAATACACTCACAAAAGTTTTACAGTAGAATCTTCTGAAAAAGACTGTAATTTCAGTTTAAAAGGCGACAAATTTAATTACAGTTAAAACAACTAAAAATGTAGTTGTTTTTAACTGTTAAAAAACATCTAACAAATGTGGTAAAAACAACTACCAATGTCGTAAAAACAACTGACAATTTTTTAATACAAACATTTTGAAACAACTGTAAAAATTAGTAAAAACTCATGTTTTTGAAAGTTATTTTTTTGGTATTTTAAAAAAAATTTCAATTTTTTTTTTTCTTCATTCAATTACAACAAAATTTAGTATTTCCAGCATCTTACTTAAAGTCTCAAGTCAACATTCCAAACGGCACTCCAGTTATGACGTTTTAATGCATTGGAGATGCAATTAAATTATCTAATTATTATTTGCAAACTCTAAACATATAAATATAAACTAAACGAGAATTTTTCAAAACATAGTTATTCAAAATATATTTTTTTATTTTAAAATAACTAACAAAATTAAACTGTTAACCTCAAAATTACTGTTTAGTACTTGTTTACAAAAATTTTAAAACAACTGCTTTAAACAACTGTTAAAAATTTTAGTAGTTTTCGTTTTGAAAACAACTGTCAAAATAGTTGTTTTGCATTATTTCATACAAAAACAACTGTAATTACAGTTAAAAACAACTACTACTGATTACTACACAAACAACTGTCATGTAGTAACTGTAAAACTTTTTTGAGTGTATCCACATTTAAAAGTTTTATTGACTACACTATTTTATCAAAATTCTACAGATATCATTTTTATTTCAATAAACATCAGTAAAGTTTGTTTAAAAAGTGCTATTAAAGTAATTTAAATATGTTTTTTTTTCAAACGTTCTCAGAACGTTTTGGATTTGGTATATTGTATGCTTTGATAGTACTTAGTTTTTTGAACCATCATGAATTTCTGGCTGGGTATGTTTAATAAATTGTCACATTTGTTAAAATTAATGAATGCGTTAGAAAGTTATTACGACAGTTTCGTATTATAAAGTATTTCACGAAAATATTGATCACGATTCATACAACAATTGGACATAATAACAGTTTACAGGTTTATTTCTCTGAGTGTATTTTAATATCATAATTTTTATTTTGATTAATTCTTTAAAGAAAAATATGCTGAATGGAAAATTTGTTAAAATTACGAAGATCTTTAAATTCATTCTTATTTTAAATTCTTTAATTGATCATCATATTACTTTAATATTTTTTATTTTTTTTAAAATAAATTGTTAATTTGGCATATTTAAAAAAAAAAAAATACTTATAAATATACCTATTATAAAAATACCACTAAATTGCGTTGTAAAGTGTTTCTTTGTGCACGCTACACTTAAAAAATCATATGATTAGTTTTTAATATGAAAATTTAGTATTAGAAAATATTTACGAGCAAAAACTTTGAAAACAGTCTAATGAAAGTAAATATTTAATAGCATTTTAGAACACTTTTTATGCACTAATTTTTGTATTAAAAATACAAAAATGGTTATTCGGACTTTCTATATTTTCATATATTTAGTGAGGTTATTGTTCTATCTCAAGTCCAAAAATCTAATATGATATTGTCATATTAGATTTTATTTGTTGCATTTATTTTATCTGTTGTATGTAATATCTCGGTTTGAGTTAAGCCAATTATCTTTTTCTATTGCAGACAACTGAAGATTTGGGTGATGCCAATGAAACAATTGTATTGTCTATCATGAAAATTATCAAACTTTTTGAAAATCAACAAATAATGACAATATCATATTAGATTTTTGGACTTGAGGTAGAACAATATTCTAAATAAATATATGAAAATATTGAAAGTCCGAAAATGGAATTTTTTTATTTTTAATACAAAAATTAAAACATTTTTGAGTAATATATTCTTAATCATAATATGATGCTTCTACACCATATTTTTTCATAGTATGGCTCTAATGATCATAATATAAATCTTAGTTATCATAATCAGAAAAAATAAATTAGCATTTTTAGCTTTTTTTTTTCATTTTGAGAATAAAAACAGATTTTTCCAAAGAATTTTAAGATTTCAAATTGCTTTTTAAATTTTCTTTGCTTAACGTGCTTTTTTTTACAAAAAAATAAATTTTTTTAAAGCATTTGTTTTTAAGAGTAAAACTTTTTTCTTGATTTTTTCCAATCTTATTTTTTCTTAAAAATAAATTTAGATTTCTACTTTTTTGCATATCAACAACAGTCGACTTAGATCGCACTATTGTTCCTTCTAATATATCTCTTTTATAACATTATTTTTTATTGTCAACTTAAATTTTTTCTTACAAAATGTACACGCTTTTGGTGTTTTATTTCATTTGCATGTGTTTATAAAATATTCAAACATTCATAAAATTAAATGTTTTTTATTTAAGATATTTCTAGTAAACATTAACTAAATATTATTAAATGATAAATAAAAAAAATTATTGGTCCGAAATTTGAAAAATTTAAAAAAAATTTGTTAAGATGTTTAAATGGTGGTTAATAAAAATTCGGAAAACTTTAATCCCAAAATTATATTATTTTTATTATGATTTTTTCGGGAGTTAATGGTCAAACAGCATTTCTAAGATGTGAATAAAACCAGTTAAGAGGTGAGATTTTTACTTAGAATATTTTTGTGTTTAAAAGAGAACCTTTTTTTATCAATATATATTTTAGAAAGTCATCAGATTATGTGTTCAAAAATTTAGCGTAATCGGAACATTGGGTTGTGTAGAAATGGACTTAAAAGAAAAAGTGGGGGAAAAGAAAGTTAAAATTTTTGCAAAAAATTCATAAATTTCTAACAAACAAAAAAAAATTAGCTTAACAGATATTAAGATTCTTTTTTAATTATTGATGAAGGCTACAAAACAATTTTTAAATACTGTCACTTTTTTGGAAATGGTCCTCTCCTATCAATTATGATACTAAGGATTACTCTATTACTCACGTTTTGATCAGATTCGTTTATAAATAGGGATATCACAAATAGTGTATTCTGCCGAATAGTAGAAACATTCCGAATTTACCAAATAGATGATCGCTTAAAAAAAAACACTTAATAACTTTTGAAAGACTAATGGGGTTTGAATGAAATTTTCGTGTGCACAATGCAAGTAGCTATTCCAATTTCTGTCTCACTCGGAATGAAATGACGAAACATTTTGATTCTACGATTTTAAATTTTTTTTCTATTTTGATCTTAGTAAACTTTATACAAATTTTATTAATAGTTTGTATCTTAATTTTATTAATAGTTTAGATCAAAGCATTTTTGTGCATAAGCAAAAACACAAATCTGACCAATTATTTCTTGAAAAAAAAAATGCGGTTCATGGGGAAAACGCGAAATGGGCCTGGAACTTATATGACACCATAGCGTAAAACGACGACCTATGAGTTCATCTTTTAATATAATATGTAAATATCTTAAAAAAT
This sequence comes from Delia radicum, assembly GCA_021234595.1. NCBI lineage: Eukaryota > Metazoa > Arthropoda > Insecta > Diptera > Anthomyiidae > Delia > Delia radicum. The sequence goes on along the minus strand of CM037851.1, from coordinate 74,282,931 downwards.
TACGTGTGCCAAAATTCATCTAAAAAGTTTATATTTGCGAAAGTTGTTTAAACAAACACTTTCATTACAGTGAATGTCCACAAAATATTTTCAAATTTTATTTTGAAATTCATACAAATATGTCAAGTAATTTTCTTCAGTTGTTTTTAAACAACTGTCATAATAATTGTTTTGTATTATTTCATTGTAAAACAACTATCTGGGTTGCCACAGCGAACATTTTTTCCAAATGGTTTTTTATGACATGCCTGTATAATTGTATTTAAAAACAACTACGACTGATTACCACACAAACAACTGTCATGTATTAACTGTAAACTTTATTGAGTGAACCATAACAGATATATGCAAAAAATAATTTAGTTCATAGAGGAAAACCAAATAAAAACTACCAATTTTTTTTACTATTTGGTTAGAATATTGTTCTACGTCCAAAAATTTAATATGATATTGTCATCTTAGATTTTATTTGTTGCTTTTCAAAAAGTTTGCTCATTTTCATGATAGACAATACCATTGTTTCATTGGCATCGCCCAAATCTTCAGTTGGTTTCAATAGAAAAAGATAATTAGCTTAACTCGAACCGAGACATTACAAACAAGAGACAAAATAAACTCTATGAGAATCTTTTTGTCTGACTTAGTGTATAAACTGCCTGCTCTGGTAACCGTAATTATAAAGTAAAACTATTTGAAAAACAACAATTTTAAAGGTAGATAATGAACAGAATTAACCCCTTTAAAGATAACTTGATAAGAAAGAAAGTTCACTTTTAAAAATAAAAAAAGTTACCAGTGAAAATATGTGTCGGAATTTTTTAAGATCTCACATCTTTTTTCATATCGGCACTCAATGTTTCATTGGGTATTTATACTTTATCCAGAGAATTTGTAACTATATTAATTTAATTATTTAAGTATTTAATAAATATTACTTTAAAACGGGACTTTAAAGCACAAATTTTAATTTGTTAAAAATTAAATTAAAAAATAATTGGAGGAAATTTAACTGTTTTTAATTATAAAAATTCGGCTTATGCTTAAAAAACTTATACAAATTCTATTTATAACTAAAGCATTTCTTTCTATTTATATTATTTCTAATTTTATTTAGCTTTCTAACTTACAACCCACACATTGTTCGGAAAATCTCTTAGAATTCTTTAAATAATCCACTTTTAAATATTTATTTTTTTTTAACCCATTTAAAAAATAAAATCATATGACAATACGTTTAGCATTTGAAGTAATAAATCCTTATAACAATTATAAATTATACTTTAAATACGTCGTACACACCTCTTTTTGTTGTTCTAATATTTTACACACAATGAAGCAATTAAAATTGCTGTCAATTAGCAGAAACGGGAGAAGAAAAATAAACGAATGGCTCATATAACATTTTAAATATTAGAAGGAATTGTTAAGGAAAAGGAAAAACCTTTTTTTTCCTGAAATTATGCATAAAGCTTTTGTTGCTAAGAGCTTCAACAGACAGCCTTGCATACACAATAGGGCCGATCGATTTGTAGGGAGGCAAAAAAAAAGCAGATTAATGTATAAATCATCATTCTAGGTAACCGTTAATGGGTTAAAATTTTTTAAATTTTAAAAGTTTTTATAGCAAAATGTACAAATCTCTGGATAGAGATATTTCAGAAAGTAGGAGGAGTCTTTCCAAGATTAGGGTCTCTATTTCTTCTCCGGAAGACGCTCTTGCAGATGAATGTATAAATTATATTCGATTGGGTTGAATTCTATTGGGGCACTCTAAATGGGTCAAAGTGGGATTTTTCAAAATTTTTCTTATTTGGATCCCTAGAATACGATTTTTCTTGTACGTTGAGCGATTTGTAAATCGACCCGTCCTAATACACAATTATACGCATACCACTGAATATTAATAAACAGTGCAACCAGAGATATGAGTTATCATGCTTTTTTCCCTGCAACATTTATCCGTTTCAGAACAATTGACGAATTCTGATATTTTAGAATATTTTGCTATTTATAACATATTTTTTCATATTTTGATCTCAAATTAAGACATTATAATATTTTCTGAATTCCCTAAGAAATTTTTTTGCATTTAATGTGAGCGGAGAAAGTAGCATAATAATTTGTACCATAATTTTTCCAATTTTTAGTTCATTTAAGAACTTAGTTTTAAAGTAACAGATTCAAGTCAGGTGTACTTACAGCAGTTTTTTAAACGATTAAACTTTAATTGGTTAGATTTAATTATTTGCATAACACTGGCAATTATCGGCACCTTTTTTAGAGCAATCTTCATTACTTGAAATGTACATTTTTTTATATTTTTGGTATAGAAACAACGTATTGAATATTTATAGCATCGGCAAAATACTGAATTTTTTATTTTTGGACTACTGTGAATTTTGTATTGAAGACGTTTTGTCAACGTCGAAAAATAAAGGTGTATCATTTCGACGTTGAAAGAACACCGTAAAAGTCTTAATTCAGTCGTTTTGCCATAGTATGCACTACCGTTTACAACGTCTTGCCAACGTTTTGCCGATTGTATTTTTCTTACTGAGAGAGCACAGGCATTTCTTTGACTTAAGTGAGCATAAGCTATTTTTAAAAAGTTTTTTTTTTGGCTTATTTTTGATAAAAAATCATTTATTTTACTTTTCCATATCTTTTCAATTTTATCAAACAATTTTATTTTTAAATAAAAAAAGTCAAAAAAAAATTTTTTTTCAGGTTTTTTTATTGAATATTTTTTTAGGTTTAAAAAAACGATTTCGGGCATTTTTGAAAATCTGAGTTTCCTTTTTAATGACTACACCTTTTTCGGTATAATTAATCTTTTATCTTCTTTTTTTGTTGGCAATTGAAATAAATATAACAAAAGTTACCCCAACTATACTGAAAAATAAATTTTAAAATACGGAATTTTAACCCATTTTATACCACTAATCGATTCCGTTAGAATTTTTCCACGAAATTTGGTAGAAAGTTGTAATATGGTCTCAATACGCTTTTTATAAAGTTTTTGTACACTTATTACGCCCTCTAGCGGTAGTATTCGCACTTTAAATTCAAATTCCGACACTTTCTAAGTACTCAATGGGTTAAGACTTTTTTGATATTATAATTCTTATTTGTTGTTAAAGCAAATATATAAAACACAATTTGATCGATCGAATTTTTAAGATTTTTGAGAATTGCTAAAAATATTGTTTTTTTTCAAAATTGTAATATGGCAACACTGGCGAATCAATTTTTAAATTGTTTTTTTTTTTTTTTGAAATTAATTATTGAAAATAGCAATTTTTCATAATTAAAAGAGAAAATTAAGTAATTTTCTGAATATTAAAGTTTTTCCAAGTTTAAAAATTTCTTGATCCCAACTTTTAGTTTTACATAAAATGTACATACACTGATAATAATCCATTTGTGAAAATACAAAAATAAGTCAATATAACCAAAATTTTGTAAAATAAACTAAAACTTGTCCATTTTACAAAAGATTTCGTTGTTTTGGCACTTGTTTTCTCATTTTTAGCATGGATTATTATGAGTGTATTATTGCACAGCAAATTTTTCTCATTCAAAAAGTTTTCCCATACGTCCGTTACCAAAACAGCATAAAACTATTATAATACTAGCCTTCTTGGATTAATAATTTTTTAAAAAAGTGCCATAGAAAATGTAAAATGTATTTTGTAATTAATAATATGGCAATCCTGGAACAATAATTTTAAATTTTGTACTCACATTATCTCATGCTTTTTATTGCCTTATTATATCTATCTCATATTCAAAATTATCGGACCCTAAAAGTAGGTGGTGCTTTAAAGCAACGGCAGTGTTAAATGGGTTAAAGGCAAATCTGTTTAAAGGAGCATCTTTTTTTTTAAATTTTTAAAGCATATTTTCCATTTTTGGTGTGTTTTTTTTTTGTGATAGAATTGATTTTTTAGATCATATTTCTGGTTGCCCTGATAATAAAAAAATATTGAATTTGTTAAGAAAGTTTGAAAAAATCCTTGTATATTAAATATAAAGAAAGGAGAAGGTAGAAAATGTATCTAGAGTATTTCATAAAACTGTTCCAACAAAAGATATTTGACATAAACAAATTATCATCAAACATTTTTTAATGAAGCGATATTCAAATATCAGTCTGGATCCCCATAAAATATATAAATTCTAAAGCCTTCTAAATCGCGTAGTTGATATAGCCCAGGACGTCTATCAGACTGACAACATTAATCACTCCTCCAAAATGTGAAAGCGGTTCTTTTACCCAAAATGTTTATTTTTGTACTATGCAAATTTAAATCAAAAATAAGCGAACTGAAGTATTTAATAGTCTAAGGATACTGGCCATTTACACAAACTTTTTTATATTTTTTTAAGTTTTCAAATCACACTTTATACTTTTTCTAATTAGTTAATTTTCTTCTTATTATTATCACTTGCAGGTATCGTCAGACACGTTTTAGTTCTCGACGTGTACGAAAACGTGTGATATTCAAACATGGTGATTGTAATGTGGTACAGGGAAATGTGGCCAAAAGAAGACGAAGATATCTACAGGTAAGTTTTAAAGCACATACCACACATATCACGAAAGATCATCCAAAAATTTGTGTTTATTAATCTTGCTATTTTCATTATTTTTTGCGATTTGTCGATTTTCATTCAGACACATTTCGCTTTGTGACAACTAAAGCGCTGTATCAATTCCGGCAAAACGTACATCGCATAAAAGATTTGAATGATCTTACTACTAAAATCAGAAAGGCATCAAAAAATTCTAAGGACTTTAAATTTTATGGAGCAAACAAAATTTTCATAATCCCAAAAAGCGTCCTTATATAAAATTACTAATTATGGGAATTTAAAAGTATTTAGTGTTATTTTCTGCACATAAGTAACCCAACTAAATATCATTACACCGGCAAAACATTTTTGTTTTCCAAAATAATCGCGGTTTTCTTTCTGAGTCCTAATATATGACAAACAAATTTTGTAAGTGAATTTTTATATTTTTTGGTGGTGTAATATATATTTTGAAATTTGATAAATGAGATGAGATGCATAAATTGAAGTAACTTTTTTCAATTTATAACGAGCTTTCAACCTCCGTATATTTACAAAAATAAAGCAAATCAAACATATTAGCTAGGTTGATACTAGTATTTCGATCTGGCAAAAGATCTCATCAGAATCCGAAGTTTTAGAAAAGCTTGAGCCTCCATAATAAGCAGAACTTTAACAAAAAACCTATTAACCTTTAATTTTGCTCCATTCTTGTCTTCGTAGTAATCAAGCACATGGTTAGGTCTTTTCCTAACAACCATCATGACGTTACTAAACGTTGAAGACCAAAAATGTTCTATTTATATAAAAAATTTTTAGTGTGTACTCTGGCTCAAGTAATATTTTTTACAGTTATATTAGTTTTTTGTTTTTATATATATCGAGATTAGTTTTATGTTATTTTCAATTTATAACGAGCTTTCAACCTCCGTATATTTACAAAAATAAAGCAAATCAAGCATATTAGCTAGGTTGATACTAGTATTTCGATCTGGCAAAAGATCTCATCAGAACCCGAAGTTTTAGAAAAGCTAGAGCCTCCATAATAGGCAGAACTTTAACAAAAAACCTATTAACCTTCAATTTTGCTCCATTCTTGTCTTTTATTTAATCTAATACTGCATTTATACTACAATCAAAAACTAGCAGTTTTTCAAAACTACTTTTATTTACTTGTCAAATTCCATAAAAATTTAAAACATAAAGCAGTTTTTTTCAAAAACTACTGAGGTATAAGCTAAAATTTTAATTTTAATATTTTTTATTTGCTTGAAACTTAAAACTGCCATTATTTTGCGCGTTATAATGGCGTTGCATAAAAACTGCAATAATTAGCAGATTTTTTGCAAAATATTCGTAAGGTAAGAATACACAAAATAAGTCGGTTGACTTTACAAAGATTTAGTAGTATTTTAGCAACAAATTTTAGTTAATTGGAAGTTACAAATTATTCTATAAAAATCAACAGAAAATTTTCAGAGAATAACAAAAATAAATTTGTTAATTATTTTAGTTAATTAAACGTAAAAAATGATTTTGCGAAAATCAGAAAAAATTAGTAAATATTAGTAAAAAAAATAAACACCACGAACAATTTTTAATTTTCAAAATTATTTTTTTTAAGATTTTTTTAAAAATCTGCCCTACTGAAATTATCAATCTACAATTTCGTAGCAAATTTTTCTCTTGATTTTAGCAGCATACACTGTTAGTTGCATTCAGCAAAATTTAAGGTAAATACAGCAAAAACTTTGTTGATTTTACAGCTTTGTTTGCTGTTTTTTGTCTACAAATCTTTTGCTGATTTGCAAATTTTTTTTGCTGATTTTTGCATATTAATTAATTATAGCTAGAATTTTGTAAATTTTACCGTTATATTTGTGCTGTTCTCATCTTGCTAAAATATAGTAAAGAAAATATCAATTTATTTTAGCAACTTTTTCTGCAACGTGATTTTTAACTAATTTTCAGTTGCTTTCTCTGCTATTGCTATGGATATATTTTCATGAGATGGAATTTCTTGACAAGTTTTATTCAAATCAGCGTATTAGCATTTTCGGACGTTTTTTTTATAAGTGAACCCCCTTAATTTCCCATTTATTATTTAATACCGGTATTTTCCGCTTATATCTGCTGCATTGGCAAAATATTTAATTTTAATTACATTTGTTCATTCTATATTTACTGCTGCTGTCTACAAAATGTCTGTGAAAGTTTATCAATTGTTTTTGTCAGTGATGATGACCTCTCAATTTTCTATTTTGAACTTTTTTTCACATAAAAAGCTGATTAACTAAAAAATCGTATTTTTGCAATTGTTAATTAATGTACATTTTAAAATGATGTATTAGGTAAGTTTTTTTCAGATAACCATTGTGAACATTTATTTGTTCATTAATTTTGTAGAAAATAATTAAGATTTTTAAATGATCGATAAGGTTATCGTTTAATAGGGATGTTAAAAATAATTGAAAAGTCTTTAGAAGCAGTGAAATTTAACAGAATAATATGCACTAGAGTGCATATTATTCTGTACGAAAAATTTGTTAAAAATTATGTTGCAGGAACAACTGCTAAAACTAGCATGTTTTTTTTTTTTGCTAAATGGTAGTTAGTAAGATAAAAATAGCAAACAAAAATTTATAAAATCTACAAAAATTAAGTTATATTGGAGCTGAATTTTGGTTAATTGAAAGTTACAAATTAATTGCTAACTGGGGCACATATACCACCAATGATTTTCGCTTACTATATTTAAAAGAGTTATTGAAATGTTCCTTCCCATAATTTGTGCAGTTATTGATCATCTTTTATGTCACCAAATTTTAAACTTGTACTTCACTTGTGGTTGAGGATAAACATGTTTTTATGTTTTTAATATAATTGAGATAATTTTTTCATGATGTGCGCCCCGCCCTGGTGGGCTAGTTGGTAGCGTGCTGGCTTATCTGTGCAGGGGTCGTGGGTTCGATTCCCATCAGAGGCACTGGTCTATTGTCGCTGCAACGCGCCGAAGGCCATAGTAGCTAGTGCTCGGTTAGGGTAATAATATATAATTTGTAATTATACACTCAGGGAACTTCTGCTTTAAAAATATGTAGTTGTTTGGGTTGTAATACAGTTTCATTATTATTAATGTAAATGTAAGTCATTTGTAGAACAAATAAAATTTTTAACTAACCTTGTAGTTCATTTAAAAAAACAACTCACATCAAATGACTGTTTTATGATTTTACATTCATTTTTTACAGTTGTTTTTTGTTATTTAAAAAAATAAAAAAAAAATTTTTTGGTTTATTTTTTACTACCATGTGGTTCATTTTTACTACAATTGTTAGTCATTTTTTGAACATTAAAAAACAAATGACAATGTTAGTTGAATTTAATGAAATGTAAGTCGTCCTTTTTTTAAATGAAATTTCATTTGTTTTTGACTACAATTGCAGTCGTCTTTACCAACATAATTTCCTAAGTGTATGATAATTAATTATTAAAAAAAAAATTTTTTTTCATTTCTTATATTAAAATGAAATACCCTTCAAGATATCGAAGAGCTGACATTAATTTATAATATTAACACGAATTTTTTAGAAGTTTTTTTTCGAGATAGTGTAAAAAAATATAAAATTATGTGAGTGGATGATCATGGGGCACTAGGGTGGTCCTTATTTTTCAACTTGCGATTTTTGGGGCTGCCCCCCTCTTAAAATATTTGTTTGGGTACAAAAATTCACCATGCAAAAAATTAGAGCTCTAGCATAACGGGAAGATGTCTCTCATCGCCCTTGAAAATCGGGCCCCTTGGAAAAATGGGCTTAATTTAAAAAAATTACAAATTTTTTTCTTCAAAATTGAAAAAATATAAAATAATTTTTGTGTTGGGTTTAATCATAACTACTCAGATAAAAAATATTACTTTCCCAGAAAATCGCTAACTTACCCTAACTTTGTGTCAAAAAAATTAACAAATATTTTGGGGGTACCTCATAGTGACTTTTTTGCATTTTTGAAAATTTTATTCAACAAAAATCAAAAACCTGGTGTTTGCTGTCAAGTATTTTATTAAACACATCTCAAGTATTAAATAAGCCAAGTATTACGGATATCCGTTGGCAAAAATTTTTGTTAGAGCATTTTGATTCTAGCGGATTTCAACGTTTTTTTTAAATTTGTATAGACTTTTTTTTAACAAAATTTTTGTAATATTTCATCAATGTAATTGTGTATGCTATTTTATATAATTGTAATAACTTTATTATAAAGTATAATTTTTCGTGTTAATAGTTAACCTGTGTCTTCATGGGGTCACAATTGACCCTCGTATTTTAAAGAGTCAAAAATCACAAAGATGACAAAATAAATTTTTGTTTATGTTTCAAATTGTAATTTATTTACATTTTAAAATTAATTAAAATTAATTATTTAGTATAAATTCAGATACTTGTATTCATATTAAAATTGATTTTTTTGTACATATTCAGGAGTATTTTCGAAAAACGTATTTTTAATTTAATAGTGTAAATTTTTTTCCCTCAAAATTATTATTATGGAAGAGTTTTAAGTTCTAATTTTTACTTAATTGACCTACTCGAAGACTAGAAACGGTTAACGAATTTTTTTTAGAATAAATATAAATTGAATTATTCCTTTCTTTATTTTATTTATAAATTTTGCCACAAAGCTGCATTTTTCTTACGTGGGTCATATTTGCCCCAGGTTAACATGGGTTAACTATCAACAGAAAATATAGTATTTTAAAATAAAGTTATTACAATCATATAAAAAGGCATATACAAAAATATTGATGAAATATTATTAAAACCTTGTTTTAAAGTAAAAATGTATAAAAATAAAAAAAACCTTGAAATCCCCGAGAATCAAAATGCCCTAAAAAAAAATTTGCCAACGGATATCCGTAATACCTGGCTTATTTAATACTTGAAATGTGCTTAATGAAATACTTGACAGCAAATACTAGGTTTTTGATTTTTGTTGAATAAAATTTTCAAAAATGCAAAAAAGTCACTTTGAGGTACACCCAAAATATTTATTAATTTTTTTGACACAAAGTTAGGGTAAGTTAGCGATTTTATGGGAAAGTAATATTTTTTATCTGAGTAGTTATGATTAAACCCAACACAAAAATTATTTTATATTTTTTAAGTTTTGAAGAAAAAAAATTTGTAATTTTTTTTTAAGTTATGCCCATGTTTCCAAGGGGCCCGATTTTAAAGGGCGATGCGGGACATCTTCCCGTTATGCTAGAACTCTAATTTTTTGAATGGTGAATTTTTGTACCCAAACAAATATTTTAAGAGGGGGGGTACAGTCAAAATCTCGTTTTTATTTTTCGCCCATACAACGAAAGACCACCCTAGTGGATATACATACATGTTTTTATGTTTTTAATATAATTGAGATAATTTTTTCATGATGTGCGCCCCGATGGACTACACTGATAGAATTTTCCTTCATAGTATTAATGAAACGATTTCATTAAAATTGATTCATTGGTTTAATGCAAAATTTCATTTACAGAATGAAAATTCATTAATATTAGTATTTTTTGCATTAACATTTTTTGATTTTTTTATAACTTCATAAAAAAAATTAATTAAAGCAATGAAAAATTTTCAAATTTTTTCAATAAAAATTTTAATTTGTAATAAGAAAAAAAAAATTTGTTTTTTGTACTATCATTTTGAAATAAAAAAAACTGAAAATTTTCTTTTAAACAGAATTAAACAAAACTTTGATATAAACAATTTTTTTTATTAAATTTGCCTAGAGCTAAAAGATTTTGACGAATTTGAATAGTTGGCCACTAAATTCCAGGGAACAGATTCTCTAAGAAAACCGTTATGCTAAACGATAATAAATTTTTGTTTTTTAACAACATTGTTAACAATATTTAACATTTTTATCTAATATGGTCGTAATTTAACTACAAAAGGTGGACTATAATTGTCGATCGTTCTACAGAATTCCAAGCCAGATCAATAAAAAATTACATATTTTGTACCGACGTATAAGAAAATATGTAATCTTTTAACACAAAGATTGAAAAATTTTGTAAAAGCAAAATAATAAAAACAGAAATAAATTAAAATTGGACCAGACCAGACCATATATATAATATCAACGAATGATAATTTCTCAATAACCACCAAATTAATGCTATGCTAAAATAATTATAAAAAGTGCAAATTATTAAAAATCAACGAAAATATTTTATACAAACTATGAATTTTATTCATTAAACACATGAAACTTTCATAACGGTTAGGCTAGGATTAATGAAAAAATTTTCATATACTTTATAAAATTTTCATTGGGTCAATGAAACCATTCATTAAAATAGATTTAATGAAACACCTTTCATTGACTCAATGAAACGTTTCTTTGGGGACTTTTTTATAAAAAAATTCATTGGATTAATAAAGGAATTCATTAATACTACGCACAAATTTCTATCAGTGTAGTTGCTAGCGTCCTGGCTTATCTGTGCGGGGGTCTTGGGTTCGATTCCCACTAGAGGCAGTGGTCTGTTTTCGCTGCAACGCGTCGAAGGCCATAGTAGCTAGTGCTCGGTTAGGGTAATAGTAAAGGGTCCGCCAAATAACTTTTTTTTTTTGAAAATGCTATAAAAAAAACTACTGAATATTTTCTCAAATTTCTTTTTTTATTTGAAAGTACAACCCTTCCGGTTAATAATGGAAAATAATTTCATTCAAATGGCTGCATCGACTGGCCATGCAGTAGCCTACACGATCGATACAATTTTTAAGCACATTATCGATTGTGTGCAGCTGTATTTCACCAATGGCTTCACGAATATTGTCCTTTAAAGCGTCAATTGTCTCTAGCTTGTTGGCGTAACACTTATCTTTGACGGCACCCCACAAATAATAGTCCAACGGTGTCAAATCGCAGCTCCGAGGTGGCCAAACGACATCAGCTCTGCGGCTGATAATGCGATCTTCAAAAACACGCACACATTCTGCAACATTACCATGATTTTCAAAGTAATGTCGCAATATTTTCCAGCGTTGTTCAAGCGTATACACAACCATATTCGTTCAACGGAAGGATAAAACTAATTATCTGTCAAATCAGACATGAGCTAAGTGTTACCATTCACGAAATAAGCACCAGTTGAAAAAAAAAAACGTTAGATGGCGGACCCTTTATATAATTTGTAATTATATGATTATTAGTTTTCATTTCGTATATAAAAATGAAATACCCTTCAAGATATCGAAGAGCTGGCATTAATTTATAATATTAACACGAAGTTTTCAGAAGTTTTTTCGAAAATGTGTAAGAAAATATAAAAGTATGTGAGCGGGTGATCATGGGGCACATACGCCTGACCACGAGGTGAGGTAGTTTCGTCAGCAACAATTTGGTAGTACTTTAAAAGACGTATACGCAATATTAATTCGTTACACGGTTATATGTGTTGCACCGGTCAGATGTAGTATTCTTTCAACAAATTCGAAGAAAATTAACTTTTTAAAATTTTTTTTGCTGAAATTAATATTAATCTTAATGATTATTTAAAATAAAATATAAATTTTCCATCAGAACCGTTACATTTATAACTGACAAATGCGCAACATAAACTTTGAAAATTGACCCCATAGGTGGGGCAGTTTAGATGATATGAGTTACTTTTGAAATCTTAAAAATAGAAATATAAGGAATTGTTTTAAACATGTAAATTAAAGTTGAGATGTGTAAAATATTAGATAAAAAAAATTTTTTTTCAAAAAAAAATATTGTTTGAGTAACGAAAGCGTTAAAAAAGCGGCGAGTGCCCCCTCTCTCCTATACAAAAAAATCAACAAAAACTTTTTACATGATTAAAGTTTTTGTTAGATTATTTTTTTATTCGAATGAAAATCTGCCCTTCTGATATCAGCAGTGTTATTTGCAATGAAATAAGTTTAAGGTGAATATACAAAAGATTTTGTTGATATTATAGTTTTTTTTTGCTGTTTTTGTCTGTAAATATCTAGCAAACATTTTTTGTGGTTTTAGCAAGGTAATTTGTTATTTTCAATTAAGTAACATTTAACTAAAATATAACTAATATTTTGTAAATCTAACATTTTTATATTTGCTGTTCCGATTTTACTAATATTTAGCAACAAAATTGGCGAATATCAGAAGTTTCTGCAATTTCTTTTTTTTTAAACAATTTTTAGTAACTTTTTTAGATATTTTTACAGATTTATTTATATGAACGTACAAAAATATTCTAAAAATATGAGAATATTTATAAAAAAAAATTAAAACTGTATAGTCAGGTTAAAAAAAACTCCTTTGGTAAAATTTGGTATACTAAGGATTTTATGTAGGTAAATACAACAGCAATTGTAGTCGAAAATAAATGAAAATTGACTTGAAGAAATGACGACTAACATTTTATTAAATTCAACTAACATTTGTCTTTTGTTTTTACTGTTCAAGTAAAAATTAACCACATATGTTAGTAAAAAATAAACAAACATTTACTTTATTTTAATTTTTTTTAAATAATAAAAAACAACTGTAAAAAATGAATGCGAAATCATAAAACAGTCATTTGATGTGGTTTGTTTTTTTTTTAATGAAATACAAGGTTAGTAAAAAATTAAATTTGTTCTAGAAATGACTGACATTTACATTATAAATAAAGAAACTGTAATACACTCCAAACAGCTACATTTTTTTTAAGCAGAAGTTCCCTGAGTGTAACTTTTAAAAATCATATTTTCCATCCCTGTCATACACTATGGATGAAAATCCCAAAAATATTAAATTATATTTGATGCTAAAAATTTCTTTCTCTCTTTCTCTTTTTTTTTTTTTAGGACATCTTCACCACCCTTGTCGATGCCCAATGGCGTTGGACTCTGATGGTATTTGCTTTTAGTTTTCTTTTATCGTGGGCATTATTTGGTCTCATTTGGTGGACGATAGCCTTTGCCCATGGGGATTTAGAATGGATATACATGCGTGAACATCAGCCGGAGTTAATACAAAATATGACACACACTATGTGCGTGACAGAAGTACGTTCATTCATATCAGCATTTTTATATTCAATTGAAACACAACATACAATCGGTTATGGGAATCGATTTGTAACGGAAGAATGTCCCGAGGCGATATTTACGATATGTTTACAATGTATAACGGGTGTATTTATACAAGCATTTATGGTGGGCATAGTATTTGCGAAGTTATCACGTCCAAAAAAGCGGGCACAAACATTGCTCTTCTCACGCAATGCTGTGATATGTCATCGGGATGGTGTGCCATGTCTGATGTTTCGAGTAGGTGATATGCGTAAATCTCATATTATAGAAGCGCATGTGAGAGCACAAATTATAAGGAAAAAGGTAAGCAGAAGAGAGAAGAAGAAAAATTAATAAGAGAGTTACTAAGTAGCAAGGAGAGGCATTGTTTGTTTGTTCTTTATACTAATGGAAAATTTAAAAAATTTGATAAATTTATGTTGAAGTTCAATTAATGAAACTTTAAATTATAAATTTTTTTTTGTAAATTATAAAAAGAAGTTAAAAATTTAAATTATGTTTTATTTATGAAAATGTTCATATTTTTAATAAAAATTTTTCCAACAAATAAAGAGCCTTGAACGATATAAGGCTTTCTTTAAAGTTAAGAAATTTTTCGTTAATAATTTAAATTAAAATTTTATTGAAAAGATTATCCAAGATTTTATTCTATAGAAAAGTTTCCTAATACAGCAAGAATTTTCGGTCAACGGAACTTTTTATTATATTAGCGAAAAACTTTTTCAGAAAATTAACGAAACAATTTCTAAACTTTAATGAACATCTTCATCATTTTTATAATCGATTTTATTAAAAACTTTTTCAATAAATGTAGGAAAACTTTCATACATTCGTTAGTATTTTTCATTATGATAAAATTAAGTTTTTTGAATTCTAACGAATCTTATTTGATTTTATATAAAAGTTCATATATACCGTGGGAATAGTTCTCTCTGTGTTGCTGCGAATGTTTTGAATTATATTTAGGATACTTGAAAGAGAAACATAGAGAGAGAGAGCTGATGTAATATATTATATTCTCCATATTTTAGGTCACCAAAGAAGGAGAAATATTACCTTTCTTCCAACAAGAACTCAAAGTGGGTGCCGATGGTGGGGAAGATCGTTTAATGTTTATTTGGCCTACAACGATTGTCCATAAAATCGATCGTTTCAGTCCATTGTATATGTTATCAGCTTCCGATATGCTTAAAGAAAGATTTGAAGTAGTTTGTATGTTGGGTGAGTTAAGGAGATATATGCACAAAATGAAACATATTAACATTTTATATTCTTACTTTCAGAGGGCGTTATTGAGTCCACCGGCATGACTACTCAAGCCCGTAGCAGTTTTTTGCCTTCGGAAATTTTATGGGGTCATCGTTTTGTAAATGTTGTTTCATTCCGCAAAGAAACGGGAGAATACGAAGTTGATTATACTCTATTTAATAATACTTATGATGTCGATACGCCTCTTTGCTCATCCAAAGATTTAGATGATCTGAAAGAAGAATATACCAAAAATAATAAGGCGGGATTAGGTAAGATTTAAATTTAAATAATCCAGTAATTTAAGAATAAATTAAGTTGCATTTCTGTCACATTTTAAAGTCAAGGCTTAATTAAATTTTAATTAATCACAAAATTAATAGCGCACTGTTAACGTCCCCCTTTAGAAAAGGTATTTATCGGAAAGCCTATTGCTTTTAATTGGAGATCATGAATTCAAAAATTAGGAAACTGTATTTCACTTGCGGGTGAAAATTTCGTAGAATTAATTTCTCAAATTAATTTCGTTTTATTCGAAATTCTAGTGAAATATAATTTTGCTTTGATTATTTAATGGAACAAATACAGGGATGGCATTCAATAACTTTTCATAGTAACGGTAGTTGGCTACCACTAATATTAAGACCGAATGAAAATTAAAAAAAAAAAAACGATCGCAGACATGATTTTTCTAATATAGCATAACCGGTTTTATTTTGCTATCTTACCGGTTTGATTTTGAAATATCTTCAACTGAAGTCAAAATAACGCTAAAATACCGAAACTACGATTTATAACTTTATTTTGTTGCTTAAACAAAATTTATGGGTGTAATTTTGAGATAAATTTTGATATTAGAAGACACATGCCGGTATTGTAATAGTGGTCTCAAAACTTTCATAAGGAGTAAGATCAGTCAAACTAGTGCACGCATTTTATCTTGTACAAAAATACCAAATCGTACTCTCACAGTAATTGCTAAAAAATTAAAAGTTTCACGAAATACAAGTTCAAGAGTTGCCAAAAAATGTAATGACATGCGCATTGTTAATGCAAACCCTCGAACTGATATTAAAAAGTTTATTTCTGATCTAAATAAGGAAAAGAAAATAGTGGGTCTTTATAAAAAATATACCAGCCCTTCAAGCAGAAAATCAGATGTAAAAGACAACTGTTCCGAGTTTTTGGTCAGAAAAGTTAAAACAAGTGAACGATTGAAAACATATAAAGTGAGAAAGGCGCCGAACCGAAATTCCAGAAACAATGTGGAGGCCAAAGAAGTAGTCCAAAAAACTGTGTCGTAATTTTGTAACAAAATATGATTGTTGTATAATGAATGATGAATCCCACGTCCTTGGTGACTTTTCCCAGCTTCCAGAGCTGGACATTTTTAATAGCGGATGCAAGAGGAAATGTTGAGGAAACAAATGTTAACAAAAAAACAACAAACAAAGTTTCCAACAAAATTTTTAGTTTGGCAAATAATTTGCAGCTGCGGCATTTGGAGTACTTTTTACATAACAACAGGCACCGATTTGTACATAAGAGAGAGTTTGAAAAAACGCAATTAGTCATTTATTCGGGAACATAAGGTATCTACTTTTTTAAGTCCTGACCTTGCATCTTGTCATTATTGAAAATCAGCGGTAGAGTGGTACCGAAGGAATGATGTGGTTTTGGTGCCAAGAGAGGCGAATCCACCTAACTGCCCAGTAGATTCGGGCAACGTCAATTACATTTCATAATCAAGCACTTGTTAAATTTTTCTATATCATTAATATTATCAGACCTACGCTCACCATTTTGGGCTTAAACGGTTCCTTAGCAAATTTTAAATTTTGCCAGTTCAAGACTTTGGGACATAATACTAATATTTATGTATTTAATTACAGGCCAATTACTTTTTTATGTCTAATTACATTTAATTGGGTGTTCTTGAGTAACTGTACTGTAATTAAATACCCAGATGTTGTTACTAATCCCCATATTTGGTACCAACAATTTTTTAAAATTTTCCAAGGAAGCATTTTCCAAGGAAGCGTGGGTCTGATATTATTAATGATATAAAAAATATCACAAGTGAATGATTGTGAAATGTAATTGACGTCGGCCAACTCTGCTGTCCATAACTGAGGCAAATAGAAAGGTAATGGGCTCTGGCGAAAAGAATTATGATGAACATAGAATAAATCGCTAATGATGCTAAAACTTTTATAACTAAATAGTCATTTCACATTAAGAAGGTCACTAAAGAAATAATGAAATCCGTAAATGCAGGAATTTCTGACAAAGTAAAAATATTAATAAAAAACAAATAAATGTTTAATGTTGTTTATAAAATATCAATTTGTATAAAATATCATTTAATAAACCGTTATATATATTAAAATTTATTGATTAGATCAAAAGTTATATTGAATTATTCGTGCACTAGTTTGACTGATCTCAGTCCTTATCGGCAATGATTTGGGCGTTTTAAGCAACTACCGTTATAATGAAAGGGTAGCATTTGCCAGCCAGGAAAAAATCGAACAAAATTTTAAAACACGGTATAAAAGTGATTTAAAATTCACTTCGATTTAAAATCACTGCAGAACAATGCAAATAGTTTGAATTCAAAACTTTCGATTAAAATTTTTAGTATATACTACATTTATAAGATAGGAATTTATTAAGTTTATGGAACGAATCCTAAATCCAAATCGGCGGCATGCTACCGCTGTTTATTTTTACGAGTTTTTAGCAGCAGCCATTTGACTCGGCTTGAAATTTGAGCCGCCTAAATCAAAGCAGCCGCACACTGATCATATGTGCAGCCAATCTTAAAAAAATATGTGATCTTTGTTGGAAACTTTTTTTTAACAAAAAATAATATTTTTAAATAAAAACAGCAATTTTGTAACACAAATATTCAAGATGACAATTTAGAATACTCCGATCATAAAGCGTTGAGCCGCCGCTCCGCAGTTGGTCACTCTGACAACGAAAATATAGGATCGGCTCTATATATGGGGCTTTGAATTGAGAATAGCATGTTTTTAACTTTGGTTTCACCATATTTGAGACATATGGAAATTGAACTGTCACGGTTACTCCAATCCCACTCCCTTACTTCCATTGTCACATATAAAGCTTTAAATATATCAAAAAATGCTGCTGAAAAAAAAAACAAACCTGTAAAAACAGCAAACAAATTACCGAAAAGTGACGTTGCAGAAAAACTTCTTAAATGAGCAGATTTTTGTTAGCTAAATATTAGTAAAATTAGAACAGCAACAAGTGGAAGCATTAAAGTCCGATGTGCCGAATTTGGTATAAAAAAGATTAAATTCGGCTGTGCCGAATTTTTGGATACCCTCCATCTCATTGTTTGAATTAGCCAGTGAAAGTGCAAACAATATATATATCTATATTCTTTGTGAAAATAACAATAATGTATTTGGGGTGAAGAAAAAATGTTGTATCAATTATCGTTAAAAGCGAATTGCACTGTATATAAATACAGATAAAGATTTACACAATTCAATACATATGGTTTGTGTCTTTGCTATTAAAAAATCCTCGATATTCAGGCGCTGAAATCGCTATGTTTAATTTCTATGATATTAAATACATATTTGAATTGAGATTTAAAATCCAATTAATATTCTTTTAAGAATCCAATTGCAATTGATGGAAACGTCCAATTGGGAAAATTGTCAATAGCGCCATATATTAAGTTATAAAGGGATAGGTCTAAAGGGACAGTAATTAGAAAAAAATAGTTTTAAAAATAATAAATATATTGTGAATTAGTAATTTAATATAATATCTAATTGTAATTGAGAAAAGACCTAATTTGAAGAATAACTGGCTCCACCTTTTAAATTGTGAAGGGAAGTTTATAAAAAAAAAATAATAGAAAAAAAATATTCTTAGGAAAAAAACTTTTGTTTTGTAAATGAAACGAATTTAGTAGAAAAAAATCTAACACTCGATTAACGAGGGTTATGTAGACAAAAATAAACTCAGTTTATTGCAATAATTAAATGCAGTTTGCTTATAACTCTTGAAATAGGGGAAAAGCACAAATCGATGTCTCAAAGTAATCAATATTTGTAGAAAATAATATTATCCATACATGAAATATTTACATATAATGTAGCACTGAAATAATTATTTTTCTATAAAACAAAACCCGTGATTTTAGTAGAAAAAAGCCACAAAATAGGCTTTTAGCAATGTAAGGAAAATGAATTGTATTAAATACAAAAACACTTTAGTTTTAGCGAAAAACATACCGATTTGATCTAAACATGCTAGGAATATTATATTTAAATAATATTAATAAAAACTTTAAATGTTTTTCATCTTATTTTTCACTGAAACACAAATTAATGTTCAAAGTTATTCTGCAGGTTTGTTCTCAATGAATGAAGTTTTTTTTTGGGATAATAGTTGGTTTTAAAATCAGTAGTGAGAATTTACAGAATTGATAAAAACTGTGGAAAGAGTTGAGAAATCGTTTGCATGCACTGACAGGAATTTAATATTACATTTTAAGCAAAGTTATGCTTTTTTCACATGGACTTTTAAAAAAGCATTTAGGGGTCCAAGAAGGTGATGACGTAGAAACTTTTGAACTGTTTTGTAAATACTACATTAACATAGTTTAAGTGGCAATCGTTTCAGTTACATATATTCAGTCGAATTGGACAGAATTAAAGGGAGTGCAAATCGAAGTATTTATGAAATCTGTGGATATAAGAAGTTCGTTATATCAGACATCATTTTTATGGATTCTGGTTGACGAGACAAATAATTTAAATAAAATGAATTCTTTATAACAAAGATACATTTAGCAAATTTTATTTTTATTGAATTTCAGAGGGAAATTAGTGTTTTAGTGAATTAGTTTTAGTGAATTTAGGGTTTAACAAGTGGAAGCATTAAAGTCCGATGTGCCGAATTTGGTATAAAAAAGATTAAATTCGGCTGTGCCGAATTTTTGGATACCCTCCATCTCATTGTTTGAATTAACCAGTGCAAGTACAAATAATATATATATATATATATCTATATTCCTTGTAAAAATAACAATAACAATGTTGTTTTTATAAGTAAAATAAAATATGATTAATTAATGTATTTGGGGTGAAGAAAAAATGTTGTATCAGTTATTGTTAAAAGCGAACTGCACTGTATATAAATACAGATAAAGATTTACACAATTCAATATATATGGTTTGTGTCTTTGCTATAAAAAAATCGTCGATATTCAGGCGCTAAATTGGTATGTTTAATTTCTATGATATTAAATATATATTTGAATTGGGAGTTAAAATCCAATTAATATTCTTTTAAGAATCCAATTGCAATTGATGGAAACGTCCAATTGGAAAAATTGTCAATAGCGCCATCTATTAAGTTATAAAGGGATAGGTTTAAAGGGACAGTAATAAGAAAAAAATTGTTTAAAAATAATATATATATTGTGAATTGTGCGCCCCGGTAGGCTAGTTGGTAGCGTGCTGGCTTATCAGTGCGGGGGTCGTGGGTTCGATTCCCACCAGAGGCACTGGTCTGTTTTCGCTACAACGCGCCGAAGGCCATAGTAGCTAGTGCTCGGTTAGGGTAATTTTTATATAATTTGTAATTATGTGATTATTAATTAATAAGTAAAATAAATATTGTGAATTAGTAATTTAATTTAATATCTAATTGTAATTGAGAAAGGACCTAATTGGAAGAATAACTGGCTCCTCCATTAAAATAGAAAAAAAATATTCTTAGGAAAAAAAACTTTTGCTTTGTAAATGAAACGAATTTAGTAGAACAAAATCTAACACTCGATTAACGAGGGTTATGTGGTCAAAAATAAACTCAGTTTATTGCAATAATTAAATGCAGTTTGCTTATAACACTTGAAATAGGGGAAAAGCACAAATCTATGTCTCAAAGTAATCAATATTTGTAGAAAATAATATTATCCGTACATGAAATATTTACATATAATGTAGCACTGAAATAATTATTTTTCTATAAAACAAAACCCGTGATTTTAGTAGAAAAAAGCCACAAAATAGGCTTTTAGCAATGTAAGGAAAATGAATTGTATGAAATACAAAAACACTTTAATTTTAGCGAAAAACATACCGATTTGATCTAAACATGCTAGGAATATTATATTTTAATAATATTAATAAAAACTTTAAATGTTTTTCATCTTATGTTTCACTGAAACACAAATTAATGTTCAAAGTTATTCTGCAGGTTTGTTCTCAATGAAGCAATTTTTTTTTTGAAATAATAGTTGGTTTTAAAATCAGTAGTGACAATTTACAGAATTGATAAAAACTGTGGAAAGCGTTGAGAAATCGTTTGCATGCACTGACAGGCATTTAATATTACATTTTAAGCAAAGTTATGCTTTTTTCACATGGACTTTTAAAAAAGCATTTAGGGGTCCAAGAAGGTGATTACGTAGAAACTTTTGAACTGTTTTGTAAATACTACATTAACATAGTTTAAGTGGCAATCGTTTCATTTACATATATTCAGTTGAATTGGATAGAACTAAAGGGAAATGCAAATTGAAGTATTTATGAAATCTGTGGATATAAGAAGTCCGTTATATCAGACATCATTTGTACGGAGTCTTGTTGACGAGACAAACAATTTAAATAAAATGAATTCTTTATAACAAAGATAAATATTGCAATTTTTATTGTTATTGCATTTCAGAGGGAAATTAGTGTTTTAGTGAATTAGTTTTAGTGAATTTAGGGTTTAAAAAGCATACGCGAATTAAAAAAAAGATTTAAAAAAAAATGCGCTTGCTGAGACATACATAATGAAATAATTATTAAATACCCGTTTACATTACAACACACGTGTTTATACTATACATCACATAAGTCAAACGGAAAGTGTGATGATATTAAGTTTGTCAAAAAATTAAAAAAGAAAATACTGTGTGTTTAGAGTGTTTTCGTGACACAAAAAATTAAAGAAACTGGTATTTTTTTAAATTATATAAATTAAAAAATTGATCCGGTGACAAATTAACATGTTTTGCTGACATATTAAACTTTTGTCAAAAATTCGTAAATTTTTTGGAAGCAAAAATCGTCCAATAGTCATTTAGTTATTTGGGTATTAAATATCGTCAAAATGACTATAAATCGTCAAACCTGGCAACACTGCATGTGATTGCTTCTAATGCATACATACATACAGGCACGTAGCTAGGAATTTGTTTCGGGGGGGGCTTTTCGATTTTTTTTTTTGATTATATATTTTTTTTTTGCACACTAAAGATTTCCTTGGGCAGGAATGAAATCCGGATAGGGACACGCCTACATCAGATTGCTTTTCACAATTTGTTAAATAAGTTTTTGGACTTTAGCACATTTAATTACTATTAATGCAATTAATGTTTATCCCGATGAAAATAAATTTAAATAACAAATATGCAGGTGCTTGTGCAAATTTAAATGTAACTGACACTAATAGAAAACATATGATTTTCTATTGTTGATTTACTTGAATAAACGTCACTACATTGCTAGGTCTGTCAAAAAAACAGAGTAGTATTTGGAAGATGACAAAGCCAATTGTGACAATTTTTTGTTGTTGTTTTTGTTTTTTCTTTGATATTTTAAATTTTGAATCTCGCTCCTAGACGAGGACAAGAAATTCTCATTGAGTTTGTGATTTAACATAACAAATATCTCTAGAAATTCTAATAACAAAGTCCCCTGAAGATTTCCTTGGGCAGGAATGAAATCCGGATAGGGACACACCTACATCAGATTGCTTTTCACAATTTGTTAAATAAGTTTTGGGACTTTAGCACATTTAATTACTATTAAAGCTTTTTCTTTTGTTTGCTAAATTTTTACCTAAACGTAATGGGCAATCATGTATTAATAATAGAAATAGCTTTCTGATTTCATTTTGAAACAAAAACCTCCTGCATAAAGTGCATTTCCTGAAAATGCATTTTTTCATTTATTACTTATTGTGTTCATTATTTTGCGAATTTTGATGTCTATATTGCGAAACAACGCTTTAATCTGTTTGATCACAAATTTGAAAATCTTTGTGTACTTTAAGTTGGATATGCATAGTTATTGTCTAATTACGTTAAATTTTTAGCTAAATATTAATTTTTAGTTTAATTAAATAAAAAAAGGATTATGCGGAAAACTTTTTGAAAACCGCGAAAAATAAAATTGCGTTACTTTATATTTGTATGTGCTAATATACGTCTAGGGTAGCTAAAACTTGATAAATGTAAAAAAAGTAAAAAAGTTTCAACTTCTAATAACCCGATTAAAATTGATATGATGCTTTATATAATCATACGAAATTTAATATGAGTCTTAATATAGTTTTATCCGAGAAATGGGCATAATAATTAAATATCATCCGAATAATGACGCGATACAATTTAATACGATTTTATAAAGCGGTATAAATTTATATCTATCCAGTTTTTGATTTTAAAACGTCATGAAAATTCAAAATATCTATTAATCTTTTTAGACTTTAGCCGCTTGCAAAAGGTTTACAACTTTATAATTTGTAACAAATTCTATAGCATTTGGAAATTTTATTTATAATAATATTGTGTTTTTTTTTAAATATGATATAATATCAAAATATATATTATTTTGCAATGTCTAGGTATATAAATATATCGTAATTATTAATTGGATTAGTTTTAGCGTATTCTAAATGCAATATACAATTATACGCAACTATATATGACATCATGTTAAATTTTTTATACGAAATTAATTTTATATATGAATTTATATAATTATGTCCAGTTAAATCCACTGGCAGACAACACCTTATAAGTGTATATAAAATAATGTATTATTTTATGCAAAAGTTTTAACTCGGGAAATTAAAGATTTATAACCGTGCAAAAAACAAATTAAAAGCAAATATCCTATATAATTTGCCTGACACTTACAAGGAAGCTTTTCCGATGCGTTCCCTTTGAAATTAATGAAATCCGGATAGGTGATAAAGCAGCAAAAATATATGGAAAACGTATCTATTTTTAAAATTGGTGGTGAAAATTAACACATTTTTGTATGAAAATATGTTTAAAGTTTAGGAAATTTAGGAAATTTAGACTTATTTAAAAACAGCGTTCAAATCCTCGAGAAAACACACATTTTGAAAACCATTTTGACACTATGTCGTGGACCCCGGCTGCCACTTATTTGAATTATTTTAACAAATTATTCACAATTTTTTCCCCTTTTTCATATATCCGACATCATGTATTGTATTAAAAAAATCGTAAATTTTACAAGCAAGCGTGATTGTAGTCTGAAAGAAATAATAAAGAAAAAATATAAAATTGGAAAATTTAAAAATATACCTGACATCGCCTAGGTCTTATTTCCATCGCCTAGGTCTTATTTATTTCGTATTTCCAATTCACTTTGATTTATATTTTGGACAATTTCAAACGCTTTTCAAATTGTCTTTAATCAATTTTTTAAATAAAAACCCTTTAAAATGTCTAAAAAAAAAACTACATCGTTATTACTGGTTTAGCTGCTTGATTTTAAAATGTCGCATTTCAAGGAGCGCCGATAGAAATTTATTTACATTTAGTCTAAAAAGAAATTGAGAAAATTTGAGTCCCATTGGACCACGTTAACATGTTATGCATATCGATCAAAGTTTGAGGCTTAAATTTGTTTCAAAAAATTAAAAAAATATGAGATATCGAAATATATATCGTAAAAAAAATACTGAAAACTATGTTACCAGATGCGTGCGTAGCAAACCAAATTTACCAAAAAGATTGCACTGTAAGTAAAGTAACGACTTTTACGGCACAAGTAAACTTAATTTTGAGTCTTAGTGGTAGCTCCATTTTAAAAGATTATGTCAAAATACACAGAAAAAATCATTGTCAAAAAAAAATTCAATTAAACTTTTGTTCGATTTCAAACTTACTTTCAATTAACTGTTTAATTGAAAATGAATTTGGTATAAAAAAAAATTCTCAGTTTTTATAACGTTGAACAACATTGAAACAAATGCAAAAATTTTAAAAAGTCGCCAAAATTAAAAAAATCGTTTAAAGTTGAAAATTCGCGTTTCTTTAATTTTGGTAATTTTTTTTTAAATTTTGGCGTTTATTTTGAGAGTTTTTAAAATTTCTGCAATTTTGAGGATTGTTTTGGCAATTTTTTTTTCAAATTTTGCGATTTTTCAAATGGTCTAATTTTTCCCAATAGTAAACAATATTCAATTAAATTTTTAATAGATGTGAATAAAACTATATGTAATTGAAAATAATATTAATTAAATAGATACAAATTATTTTAGTTGTTACTACAATTGCATCAACACGACCGAATTTAGTTAAACTTTTGCTGAATCAACAAATATTTTAATTAAAAATCCATTTTAGTTTTTTCTGTTTAGTTTGGATTGTCTCAAACAATTTTTTGATTATATTTTAAGTCAAAGACTTCGAAATCTCTTATGAAAAGATTTTATTTATTGCTTTTTGTCGAAAATCAACTCTAACAATGATAGCCCCCCATTTGCAGGCGATGTTTTCTAACGAAATTTTAAGATTTGAATCATATAAAACTATTTCCTATTTGATCCAAGTCAAAAATAATTATTTTCATATTAAATTTATCAATAACATTGTTACTTTCTAACGAATTGTATTAAGTTTTTAAATTTGTCAAATCATTTCGGGGGGGCTCTAGCCCCCCAAGACCCCCCCCCCCCCCCCCTAGCTACGTGCCTGTATACATACCAGTTATAAAAACCTTCATACATACATACATACAGGGTGGCTGATGCATATTGTTACAATAAGAAATTTAAATAACTTTTTTATTTTTATTTCTTTGTTTTTACATTTGAAAAGCCATACATTTTTAATAAGCATTTTTAATGGCTTTCAAGAAACAATTTATTTAAAATGACTAACACGCCTGATGACATCAAATGCAAGCGAAATTCCGTGCAAATTACAGAGAAAATTCCAAGCTAAGGGGCAAGTCTACTGCGTTCAATTGCTTGTTGTTTGATTTTTTTAAAGGAGAGAAATGAAAATCCTTAAGCAGAACTGTCCGTATTGACTGTCTGGTGATAAATATATGAGCAAAAATATTCCATGTCGAAACTCTAGAATTGACTTGTATTGCAGCAACTATGGCAACAATTGTTTCTTACATTCGAACTGAGAAATTTTGATTAAAAGGCGTCCTAATGATTGTTCCACGATTGACAAAATAATTTACGAGCCCAATCTGCTCGGAGGAGTGCCGCCTAATGTGCCCGTTAAGTTTGTTTATGCGGAAATGCCAGCCCCCAAAGCATTGTAGTGGCGCACAATCAAAATGTTAGTTTCATTACCCCATTCGTTCATTTCCTTAAATTGAAAGACGAATCAATGAAACCAAAAAAAAAAAAAATAAATCGAACCGATTAATAACTCAGAAAAAAAGTTATTACGTTTTCTTTTGTAGTGACATTTATCAGCCACCCTGTATTACAAAACAAAACAAAAAAACAACAACAATATTTTGTGGTTTTTTCCCAGATTTTTGTTTAAAAGAACTACAACTACTTTTACAAAGTGTGTATACCCTCCGCACTATGGGATGGCGAATTATTTTTACAAACACGCTTGCGGAGACATACATAATGAAATAATTATTAAATACCCATTTACATTACGACACATATGTTTACACTATACATCACATCAATCAAACAAAAAGTATAATAAAATTAAGTTTGTCAAAAAATTAAAAAAGAAAATATTTTATGCGTTTAGAGTGTTTTCGAGACACAAAAAAGAAAGAATGTGGTATTTTTTCAAATAATATTAATCGATAATAATATAAATCGAAAAATAGATCCAGTGACAAATAAATATGTTTTGGTGATATATTAAACTTTTGGCAAAAATTCGTAATTTTGTTGGCTGCAAAAATCATAAAATCATCATTTAGTTATTTTGGGTATTAAATATCGTCAAAATGACGATAAATCGTCAAACCTGGCAACACTGCATGCGATTGCTACTAAACATACATACATACATGCATTTAACAAAAAAAACAACAACAATATTTTGTGGGTTTTTTGTTTTTGTGCGTGTTGATTATGACCACGGATGGTAACAGATTCTATGTGGTTATTGGTTTGGTTAACGCTATTTTCTTTTATTTCGGTAACGGTATTTCAGAGGTAACTAGATTTCAGTTATTTCGGTTGCGGGCTTTTAGCGCTAACGGTGTTTTATTTATTGCTTTAACGGTATTTTAGATACAAAATAACGTTACATTTTAGTTATTTCGGTAACTTTATTTTAGGGAAAAGATTTTTCAGTTATTTTTTAACGGCATTTTAAGGGTAACGTTATTTTAGCTATTCAGGTAATGTTAATGCAAACTACAATATTTGGCCCCATTATGCCCGAGTCTTAATGATTTTCTAGTTTATGATCATACTTTGGGAAAATATGTATATATGTATATTTAAAGAAGTTTTTTTTTCAGATCTTGGTAGATTATTTCGGTAACGGTATTTTTATAGTATTGATATTTTAATTATATCGGTAACGGTATTTTACGGATAATGGTATTTCAATTATTTCGGTTACGGTATTTTAAGATACTGATATTTTAATTATATCGGTAACGGTATTTTACGGATAACGGTATTTCAATTATTTCGGTAACGGTATTTTTGGGAAAACGATAGTCAGTTATAAGGGGTTTGAATCGGAGACAGTATTTAAGCGATATTGACTGCCATCCCTGATAGCGTATATTCTTGTGTATAAGCATTGAATGTACGTATGTATGATGAAATAAATAGAATATTTTAAAATTTGATTCAAAATTTTAAGAGGTATTCCCACATTTTCACTCATAACTTTTGAACGCGTTAACCGATTTTGATAATTTTCACTAGCAAACTGCTCATGATATCAACAAACAATTTGACTGAAAATTAGCAACACCTCTTCTGTATTAGCGGAGTATTTTGTATTAACACAGACAGACGGACAGACGGACAGACGGACAGACGGACATGGCTATATCGACTTCTCTATTCATGCTGATCAAGAATATATATAGTTTATGGGGTCCCAGATTTTTTTAAAAGAATTACAAACATTTGACAAAGTGATATATACCCTCCTGCACTATGGGATGGAGGGTATAAAAAATACTAAAGATAACAGGAAAAAAAAATCTTTAGAAGTTTTTTATAAAACTAATAAAAACTTGTTCAAAATGATGTTGCAGGAAAAATCTATTAAAAATACAAAGTTTTAGTTGCATTTGGGCTAAA